>JAHBCN010017609.1:0-18088 GCA_019359885.1 Listronotus oregonensis
AGACAATAATCATTTTTAATAATGGGGATGTAAAGTTATTACATAACATTCAGAAGGGTAAACAAATGGATTATTTGGTAATTTTGGCCATTAAGAAATCTATAAACAATAAAGACAACTTAACAAATACCCAAACAGATTTTGTAGGTACGCCCATCTTAGACGCTGCAATTAAAATAATTTAGTGCCATAAAATGTTTACTATAGGCCATCTGTGTAAGTTTAAGATGATTTTATTTTATTTTTAAGCTCATTCTTTTTAAAAAAGATCTTGAAAATGGTCGTGAGACCGAAACACGTGTCAGATCTATCTGAAAAAAAAATTTTTGAAACTTTACACCGAGTGTTTTTTTTTAAAATTTAAAATTTTGTTACAATGTTTCACCTAGAGCCTACCGCGAACTCAATAGAAATTATGTTAATTAAAAATGACAATGCCACAGAAGAAAACTTCATTTTCACAAAATGTTTAAACAAATTTAAAAAACATAACACACAATTAAAACACAAGAAACACAAAAGCACCACCCCCTCTTGTGTTTTAATTGTCTGTTATGTTTTTTTTTAACATTTTTAAATTGTAATCAAGTTTTCTTCTGTGGCATTGGTCTTTTAATTAACATGTTAGCCTTGAAAAGGAAATATATTTTCCGAAAGCTCGACTTTTTCTATCTTTTTTTCTAAATAAAATCTATAATAATGTAAATATTGAAGTAAAATTGGTATCGGAGGTTTTTTGGTATGATGGATTCGAACCTAATTTTAGTACGGTTTCTTACTTGTAGGGTGCCACCCTAAGTCTTTTATTATTTTAAACAATTAAACTTTTTGCTAGGTCTGTATTAAATTTTTAAGTAAATTAAATAATTGTTTTGTCATTTTTAGGTCAAAAAGGTATACCTGTTAAAATTTGATATGAGCAACCGTTTTCGAGATATTTGGATTTAAAAAAAATACAATGCATCTGATTTTATTATAGCAAAATTAAAATAAAATAAAACAAAATGTTTAATTAATTAATATGTATTTTAATTTTTAATAAAATTATTGTTCTTAAATTATGTTGAGCAAAACATAATACACCCTGTATTTCGGAAACGAAGGGCTTGCGGACCCATATTTGTTTAGACTTTTATGTTTATTCTTAGACCCTGACTACGTACCTGAAGTATTGACATTTCCTCATGAATCACCCTGTATATGCTTTAGCAAATCACACTAGTTGGAAATGAAATGAGACGAAACCAGTTTAAAATTTTTTGGGCATCGCAAAGTATAAGCCGTAGACCTAGAATAGGTACCAGGGAAAACAAAAGTTTATTTAAACCAAATCCTTAAAAAAGTGGGAAAGAAATTTAAAATTAGGTCTATTCATATTTGTTTCTTAACCATTTGTTTTAGGACGTCAAAAATGGAAATAAATAATAAAAAAGAAAAAAAATATCTTATAATTAATTAATTTGATGTAAAACCATCCGTTACAAGATTCATTTTACCAATTTCTTGAAAAATTGCAATAAGTATTGTGTATTACATTATAATACATTAAGATTTGCCTCCTTTTATTTAATGCTTAAGTAAACTTATCGGCATAAAATCATAATAAAACGAATCACTAAAGAGGTGCAATGCCGCGCACGGAATGACCTCATAAAGCGTGCATAAAAAGGCCTGCATTCGAAATGAGTATTCGACCTTCGAACCGATAATTAAAATCATGAATTTCTTATTTCGCGCCGCGGCCGATTGCTCTTCACGGCTAAAGGTCACCGTTTCCTGTTTCACTAAAAAAAAGAATTAAAAAAAGTATGTTCAAAGAACATACATTGTGTTTAAAATTATTTTACCTTGTCCCATGGGTTGATTCCAGAGATATGGAAGATAACCCTATGCGGGAAAGGGAAAATTATGGAGGCCGCCATTTTGCAGTTCAAATGTCAATCAGAGAGCGGGAAATTTAAGTAAATTAAAGTTTATACAGTTATGTTCAAGAAAACAAACACAAAATATTTCAAATAGTAAATTTGCTAACTTTTAATTAGCTATTATTTTAAAATTGTTACAATTTGGAATAGTTTATAAAGGTAATTTGTTGATGCTAATCATATAATTCCAAACACAAAACCTACTTCTGCTATTTAAAATATAAGATGGAAAGACGCTTCTATAAAAATACTTTTATATTTTATCTCTAGTAAGATGTACTTTGCTTTAAGAATGACATTAATGTGATTATTTTATGACTAATATTTTAGGTGTTTTTAATCCAGATGAGTAGAGTAACTTTTTGAATCGCATTTAAAAAAAAATTGATTACCAAATTTATAAAAATATATAATTAACAGTTCTTAAGCAATAAAAACCACTTTGTTGTGCAATACACATTTTTGATTAACTGACTCTAGAATTCTTGAGTCTACGGTGAAAACACTGTGAAACTACACAGTAGAGCGGAAATTTTAGGGCCTTTATTAATTGGATGCATTTTATATACAGGGTGTTCGAAAAGGCACTTTCAATGTTCAGGAGGTGATTCCTCATTAGTTTCTATAAATATGGGTCTGAAAATGGGCCCTTATTAAAGAAGTAACACTGGCAAAGTTTAACACCCTGTATCTTAGAAACTATGCATGTTCGGACCCATAGATACTTTTTTAAAAATATTTTTCAATGAGAAATCACCTCCTGAAATTTGGCAGTGCATTTTTGAACACCCTGTGTATGTATAAAATAAAACAACTAATAAACTGGTTTATATTTAATACTAAAATAAAATTAAAGTAATACATACAAATCAGACCAATGCTAGATACAAAAACACAAGGGTTTTATTTTTGTTATTTTATAAAAAAATCAAGTTTATCGTCCAACTGACTAAAAAGCTAAAGATGATGGCTACAAATCTACCAACTAATATTTTTATTAGTCAGTTCAATCTAAAACTTATGCCTAAATCACATAAATGGCTGATGTTTGGTGAATGTAGTTTACATAAAAACTTCCACATGACTCTTTTAACAAATTTTTCATATCCCCATCGAAGAAGAGTTTCTGGAAATAAAAATAAAATTGAAAATTGATTATCTCATTTTGCACCATTATCGACATATCATACTACTCGACACTAGACAAAGGACATGGCACACTGCTTATGGATTTGAGTCACCGACATATTTTTTGAAATTTTAGTATTTTATTTTGGAAGTCCAAATAAGCACTTTCTCTTATTGCGCCAACCTTGTAGCTATACAGGGTGATACCATAAAATAAAGCCAAAAATTCTTAAAAATAATTATTTTATTTATTACAAAATACTGTCTGTTACCCTAGACTGATAAAATTAGTTTTTTATATAAAAAGAATATATATTTCATACCAAGTACTTTTTTTATCGTGTACAGGGTTTTTATCTGTCTTGTCCTACAGGGTGCACGATTTATTCATGAACCAACAAATATACAGTCTAGTCGGACTAAATATAATAAATTATGTCAGTTATTATTATAACCTATAGATATTTCGTAACTTGGCAGTAACTCATTTATACATACAGCGTGTCCCTCCAAAAAGTCATTTTTAGATACCCGGTAAACCAAAATTATATGGCGGTTTTATTTATATTTTTTTCAGTCATACTGAAACCTCTGTTGTAAAGATTTTTTCACCGATCTACACTATAAACATACTGGGTGATGTAAACAGATGTTTCGAAAGTGACTTAGTATTATGTAAAATATCGCAATTTAATACAAACATGAATAATAATTAATGCATAATATCTTACAGTAAAAATACAGATTACGGGTTTTAAGGTAACCCTTAACCATTTTAAAACAAAAATAAATACCATGGTAAACTTCAAACAGTAACAAGTTAGATACTTTTTGTAGAGGGACATATTTTTATTAGTAACTCATACCAACAATGATGTATTAATTAGTATTATTCATTTAAATCAAACTAAGGCCATTGTTTAGCCTTATTAAAAACTTAATACTAAAATGTTTTTAAAAGTAAACTATACTATTTATAAGAAACAGGGATGAAATGATCATACTAATCAAGAACTTGCGGCTCTTCAACTGCTCTATGTGCAGCGTCCAAAACAGTTGTAAGTTAAACAGTTGTTGGATATTAGCAACCTGTTGATACCTAGCATATCCCAGGTACCATATTACACTGGCAACATGGGCACATACGCCAAGCGTTCTAGCACCCACTTTGCATGTGCAATAGGTACCCGACATAGGATCACCATTTTCTTCAAATGGAGAAAGTAAATATTAAATAAAAATACTATGCTTAATAGCTTGCGTAAACCTTGAAAATATTATTGCTCTTATTAAGCCAGGTTCAAATTGTTGAACTTGAAAAATATATTCATTATTTGGTTCCTTTCAGCGGTATCTTGAATATAAGCTGGAGAAAGCCTCACTTGATAGGTACCAAATGTTTTAGAAATAACATAGTCTATAGGCAAAACAGGAAATTCAATATTATTATTTTCCATATTTACCCATGCACCACCACCTCGACGTAAGTTAAAATAAAGTATACCCCTTGTGCATTGAAAATGACTGCCTTTGTATTCTAAAATTGGAGCTCTTTGGCGCTTTTAGATATGTGTAGTCGGGGTATAAAGTTGCACAATGCTGTTCGGGTTGGGGATTATATAACCGATTTGTAAAATTGTTTACATGTCTTTGGATTAATTTTCTCTATTTCGAACTTCTGCGCAAGCAAACCCTTATTTTGCTTTATTGTGCAATATTCTACTAACTAACTTCCGTATGACTGGAAAAAAATATAAATAAAACCGCCATATAATTTTGGTTCACCCGATATCTAAAAATTACTTTTTTGGAGGGACACGCTGTATGTATAAATGAATTACTGCCAAGTTACGAAATTCCTATAGGTTATAATAATATATTATATTTAGGCCTACTGGAATGTATATTTGTTGGTTCATCAATAAATCGTGCACCCTGTAGGACATGACAGATAAAAACCCTGTACACGATAAAAGAAAGTACCTTGTATGGAATATATATTCTTTTTATATAAAAAATGCCTAATTTTATCAGTCTAGGGTAACAGACAGTATTTTGTAATAAATAAAATAATTTTTTAAAAGAATTTTTGGCTTTATTTTATGGTATCACCCTGTATAGCTACAAGGTTGGCGCAATAAAAAAATGCTTATTTGGACTTTCATAATAAAATTCTAAAATTTCAAAAAAATCTGTCGGTGACTCAAATCCATAAGAAGTGTGCCATGTCCTTTAGATGTTTAAAAATTAAATACAAACCAAGTAATCTAATCATAAATTAAAATAATTAAATAAAAATTATACCTAATTCAAAAAACATTTTTAATTTTTGAAGAGTGTAGTTTCAGTAGTCTTTCCTTTTTCAACCGCTTCTATGGTTTTGGTTTTAAATATTTTCTTTCTCAAGCAGAAACATAATCAGATTTGTCGAAGAGCTAAGAACAAACTTTTTTGTTTTTTGACCAAGTCATGTCATCCACTATATCCAGTACATTTAGCCACAGCTTAAGTAAAACTGCCTGCTTAGGGAACCTACAAAAGATATTTATTATCAACTTATTAAAGCTATGATAGCACAAATTTTCAAAATTGCCCTGTGCGGCAATGAAAGTTTTATAAACAAATAGGACAGTAAGCCGCAGACTCCATCTTTCCATCTTTTATAATAAGGGAGATGGTATATGAAAAGATACGAAAATTGAAGAGCCTGTACGTCACACTCCCATTGTGTTACATGTATTTTATACGATTTTTTATTCCAAGTAAGGTTACGTTAACTTAATTTTTTTTTTTTGTTAATGGAGTTCACATTTTTTTAAATAAAATCATTTTTCCATTTTGCTCAAAATAATATAGGCCCTGGGTTTTTAAACCTAAAGATCGAATTAAAAAAAGAAACTTACTTATGAAACATAACTCCTGATGGTTTATCCGCCTTTTGGATATAGTTCTTGCATTCTCTAATGAAACACGGCATAGTTTTTAAATAGAAATTACCAAAAATCCACAATATACGCTCTGAATTAGAAAAAAATACACTAAACTAAACAATTACAAAACAGGAAAGAAAAACAAAACAATCCACAAAAATGCCGCTCGTAGGGGAAATGACATTTGGGTGTAAAAATGGCGGCGCCCATGATGTTTCCGAAAAAATGGATGCGCACTCGTCTAAGAGCACTCTACTCCCCTACCATATCTTTGGTTGATTCGTCAGTCGAGTCAATAGCATCATTTCTTTGCAAAAATGTTATATACCAAAATTTAAAATACTATAAAACTACTAAATAAATCCTAAAACTAAGCAGCGTAAAAAACTGCGTCAAAGATTGATGACTAAGTGAAAAAAGAGATAAGGCATTACCATACTTAATGAAAATCCACCTAACCGTTATCCAACTAAGATAAGGAATAAAGATGAGTTCCCCATGTTAAAACCGAGATACATCTACACACACACGAACCTAATGTGTTAATAATTATAAAGTAGACCATTTTTTATAATAAAATTGTAAAATAACAGCCCAGCTTCCGCCGTTAGTGGTTCCCATGGAACACAATGGGTTCAAATGGGCTGATATAGGTTGCTGAGGTCGTTTTTGCATAAGATATAAATAATAATAATATGTTGTAGTAAAAAGCAGGATCTTTATAAATTTCTTAGTCAGAAAATATTATAAAAATATATTGGGTGTTCGAGAAATTCTAGTACGGACCAACTTATCAGGACTAAAGAAAAGCAATTGCAAAATAAACGCATGTTTTTTTATGAGGCAAGATAGGTATATGTATTGCTTTACAAAAGAGAAAGCAGTCATAAAATAATATAGTGCAAAATTTTGCTTTGTTTTAGAAAAATGGCTATATTAACTCATCTCAACATAAAGAATGGTTTTTAAAGATTCCCAGAAAAGTCCGGCCAAAGAAAGGTTTTATGGGACCTGTAAGGATTGTTTACCTAAGATATTTTATGGGTTTTTTGCTACCGGAGATTCATGGCTGCTTTTTTGTTAGTTTAAATATGAATAAATATCATCATCATCATCACATTCAGCCCTCCGTGTCCATTGTTTCGAGAGGTGCCACTCAAGGTCACAAGCAGACAAAGGTGCGCCGACCGAAACGGGTGAATCCGTTTCGTAGGGTGCCCCTGAAGTCACCGGCGCCTGTTTCCCGGGGAAGGGCTAATCCATCCCGAACAAACAGGTGCTTAGGAAGGGATCTCTGAATCCAAACAAAAGGCGGACAGAACCGCCTTATAGGGAAAAGGGTTCCCTGGCTTTAAACAGAAAGCGTAAGGCCGGAGATGCGGCCTCATAAAGAACATCTGGTTCCTGTAACAAGGACCTGGTAGCTACCCACGTCACTAGACCGGGAGAGGAGGGCATGACGGATCTAACCGTCTGCTCGTCATACTCTCCAGGAGACAGGGACACCAGAACACATCAGAACACATTATGCTCGTGTCCGGTAGCGACACGAGTAAGAGGAGATGTAAGAACTCTCTCCCAATCTGGTATCGGATTCATTAGAAGTCTGATCCTATTGGGAGAAATATAAATAGGTATGAGCCTCAATAGACCGAGCGGTCGCAGTGGAGGGCGTAAAAAGTCCACTCACTTTAAACCTACCTACCTACCTAACATTGTAGAACATAGGCCTCCCCAGCATTTTCCATCCCAGTCGATTTTGTGCTGTTTGTATACAGTTGCTGCAGATCCTCTTAATATCGTCCGACCAACGCCTAGGCGGTCTTCCTCTACTTCGCTTATCCGTTCTAGGTCTCCACTCGAGAAGCCTCTTTTCCCATCGATCATCCCGTATCTGAACTCCCGTATTTCAATAGCTCAAACGACATCGCTGACACCGGTTCTTCTGCGCAAATCTTCTTTTTTATGTGGTCCCTCAAGGTCACACTCTAAGTTTCTTAGCTGTTGCTATTGTTAGTGTTTCTAAACCATATTCTTCTTTTTAGATTGACGGGAATGTCACTCTTGAAAACGTCTTTAAGTCTTCCATAAGCTGTCCATGAAAGAGTAAGTTCGCATGTCTGGTTATCCCTTGACCAATCTTCTAGCCACAGCTGGAAACAAGGTTTGTCATGAGTTTTATTTTTGACATATTGATATTAGGACCGACTTTTCCACACAGCTCTTGCAGGTCCTGTAACATCAGTCGCATTTCTTCTAGATTGTCGAGAATAGCACTACATCATCTGCAAAACGTAAGTTGTTTAGGTTCTTGCCATCTATGTTTATACCTCTCTGACTCCAGTCCAATTGTTTGAATGCACTCTCCATGACTGTAATAAACAGCTTTGGTGATATCGTGTCGCCTTGCCGAACACCACGTTCAATAGTTATGAGGTTGGTATTTTCATGTAGTTTTACCGTCATTGTTGCATTTTTGTAGATATTGTGGAAGAGTTTGGTATATCGGTAGTCGACTCTACATTTCTGAAGTGCATTCCATAATGCTTATTTATCGAAGGCTTCGTGGAAGTCCAAGAATGTCATTAACAAAGCCCTGTTGTATTCGATTGTCTTTTCTATAAGTGTTTTGACGCTTTGGAGGTGGTCATTGGTTCCAAATCCATGACGAAAGCCTGCCTGTTCCACAGGTTGATAGAAATCTTAATTATTTTCCTTCGGTTGGTTATAATTGGTTCAAATAGTTTGTAAAGGTGACTTAAGAGGCTTATTCGTCGGTAGCATTCTATTTCTGCTATATCTGCTTTTTTGTGAAGCAGGATTATAATGAAATTATGCCAATTTTTGAACGGACAGAGATTAAAAGCTCTTTTATTTTAAGCAGTAGATGTTGGTCTCCTATTTTTATTACGTCTGTAACCATGTTGTCTTCCCCTGGAGCTTTATTACTTTTTGTGTTTTTTAATACTAATTCTATTTCCTTTATGTTAATATCAGGAAGCTCATCTGATCCTTGGTTGACAATGCCCTCCTTCTCCGTCACTATCATCATATTGACTTTTATAAAGGAGTTTATAGAATTCCTTCACTATATTTAATATTTCCTTTGTATTGGTCGTAAGTTCTTTATCTTAGTTTCTTATTTTGCATATTTCTTTCCATCTTTCCTTCCATTTGCAAGTTTTCTTTGGAGTACCTTTATGCTTTTGTTATTCTCTATGGTTCCTTCAGTTTCTCTTACTTTGTATCTTCTTGTATCTCTTCTTATTGCTTTAGAGATCTGTCTGTTTATTTCCCTTAGCTCTCCCTCTGTGGTTGCTTCTTCACTTCACAAAGAAGAGAAATGAAAAAGGAAGTGGAAAGGATATGTACAGCGCGTTAATTAAAATTTCAAATGCATATGGCTTAACTGATTTTTAGTAAAGAAAAACAATTTTAGGCATTTTATTTCACACAGACGTTAACTCCAAATAAAAACCAAGAAAGAAAATTCAAAAATAATTGATTTAGCAAAATTATTTTATTTGAAGAATTATATTTCTATTTAATAAGAAACATAACAATATATCAAATAATATGCATCGACATCTGTTTAAACAGAAAAATTGCACAACATATTCTAAAAAAAATCTCACTCCCGACAGTAAGTAATGAACATGACGACAACTTATAGGTTAAAAATAAGCATATTTATATGATAAAAAATAAAAAGGGTTACTTAACTTAACTAAATAGTCATAAATTTTAGTCCAATCCTTCTGTCTTTGGCACTTGCATAATGACTGATTACTTCTTCATTGTAATTTACAATATTATTTATAAAGACCTTTTCAATACTTAACATGGCCAACGCAGAGAGTCTACCTTTCCCCATTGTGTTGCGTAAAAATGTCTTTATTCTATTTAATGTTGAGAAGCATCTCTCGCTCTCTACAGTTGTCATCGGTAACGTACACAAAATTGTCAACAAATGCACTGTTTCCGAATTTACATTACCAAAACATACACTAACAAAAAATAAATTCCTGAAATTGTATATAATCCGTTCTATAATAACCGTATAACAAACAAACACCTTGAAAAATGCGTAATTTTCCTCTTCGCGGCTGTTGACCCAGATCATGCGATTACACTGTTTCGGAAAGCAGTTAAAATCGCCCAATCGTAAATTAGATCGGAAAAACTCGACTCGGCTCTGTTTAAAACAATGCGGTTAATGAAGGCAGGCAGCCCGGTTTTTGGCCAGCAAACGAAACCACCGATCTGGAGATCGCTGCGCAAAGCATGTGGAATCCAGAAATCGATCAACGAGTTTATAAATAGTTTAAATTTTTAAATGAAAAAAAAAATAGTTTTTTTCATTTATATCATTATTATGTTTTTGTTCGGAAATATTATCAAAAATATTGGGAGGTCATTGACCAAATGACCCAATGGAGGAGCCGCCACTGTATGTAGATAACATTTCTTGTGAATAGTGCGCAGAAGTAGATTGTAAAAATGCAAGTGTTCATGACATATCTGAATATGACATACAGGGTGTTTATTAATTAATTGTAAGTGCCGTTATTAGAGTGAATCCTTGGGATTTTAAGAAGCAAACTTAATATTAACGTATGTCCTAAAATCTTCTAATTTTTAAGCTATGGGTGTTAAAGTTTTAGGGAAAAAAACACTTTTTGATTATAATTTTCTTATCACTCTTAGATATTTTTATAAAATTTTGCGCAAAGTTTAATCATTAAAGAGCATTTTTTAACGTAAAATATATATTTTTAAAAAATTTTACCAATGTCGTGCGTACGGGGTTTGAACTAAATATTTTTAAAGAAAAAAATGCTACGCCACTGATTTTTCTAAAAACTAAAATTATTCTTAAAATTGTCATTTATTGTGAAGCAAATTTAATTTAAGACTTCCTTTCATACGACATACCGTTTTAGCGTAAAAAAATAAAAACCAAAAAAATTCTTTAGTTCATTGAGACTGTTTTTGATATTTTGTTGAAATTGTGTAGGCTCCCACCATGGGTAAAAATCTTTATTTGGGTCAAAATTTAATTTTCTATTTTTACCAGATACGTTTGGGTAGACAAGATATTGAATGTTTGAATAAAAAAGTATGATTTTTTTAATTTAATTTTTTAGGAAAAAAAAAAATTGCGTTTCTTTGCTAAGAAGGGTGCCATTTTTGGTAAAAAATGTCATTCTCTACAAAAAACTCTCTACATATTTTTTATAAAAATGCATAGATTTCAATAAAGGAGATCGCACTGTATGTTTTATTCTTTAATGATATTTCCGCATTGTATTTTGCTCTTCATATCAACCAAATAAAACATAATTTTAACTTAATTTAGCAAAAATTAGTATCGTTTACCTAGAAACGAACAGAAAACTCATAAAGCGTTGCACACGACAAAACCGTGTCACTTTTCTCGGTTGTAGTTTCGAAATCGGCTCATCTTCGTCGATTTTCCCAACTAAGTACCGTGGTACGACTTTCGTTTAGAGTGCCATCGGTTTTTCGGATTATTGGGGCGAAAGAATCGTAATCGACGCGATTAAAAACGATTTATGGTTGCTGAAATCTACTTGCTTAAAGACTGCTGACAATAATTTAATATTTTATTATTAAACTGCTAAATATTGTTTACTAGCTTTGTTCAGACTAAAGAGCTCATCTTAAACTAATAACGGCTTAAGCACAATCAGCCATAAAAATGTTGAATGATTGATTTATTTTGAGAAAAAAATTAAAACTACTTGTTTCTATCCAAATAAACTTTAATTTTTTCAAACTTATTATATAATTAAATCAATCACTGCTATATAAATAATTTATTTTTTCCCCGAAGGGTCCGTTATGACCGAATATATGTTAACGGTTTGAGGTTTTGGACATCATGTTTTTTATTTTTTTTTCTTTATTTTTTGGAAGATTCGCTCCAAAGTTCTTTTTTTTTTGTGCTTCCCAGCGGTTATCGTGGGTTTTTTTTTTATCTTTTGACAGCTCACGAAGGATTATTATATATTTATTATACCCCACGGATTATATATACATAATAAACCTAAGTCCCCAAATACCGTAGGGGGTTTTCCGGGTTTAACCCTTTCTTCCCAGGCCCTCAACGTTGTCCAAGCACTGAAACTGCAAATTTGCATTTCACAGCACCTTTAGACAACGCGGTAGTGCCACCACGGCGTATTTTTAAATAACTACTACCAAAGTGTCTCTCCGGCACGGGGAAATCGAACCCGGATCGCCGGGCCCGCGACCGTAACTCGCCACTACGCTACCGGAGACACAAAGGCTTTCTGACCCAAAAGGCCCGAAAGTTTTAATTAGCCTGGTTGGGGACAGGGGGGAGATAAATTTTGGGGGAAAAGGGGGAAATTTTTCCAAAAAATTTCATTTTGGAAAATTCACCCCTCATTTATTTCATTCCAAAATTATTTTCATCGAAAATTCGTAGAGACAGTCAATTTGCTTTAAGGCAAAAAATATATTTAAAACTTTAAACAATTAACCAAGTTTCTAAAATAACTCAATCAAAATTTTTTAGGCAAATTATGTGTTAGTAAAGTAAAATGTTAATTAAAACTTGACGAGATTTTAGATTTGCAATTTTTTTGCAAGAATAGTTGCAAAATTAAGCAAATTACCATATTTTGTAGTAACCAGCCATTTGCACGCAGAGATTTTTATTGCTTTTTAGATCTTACATAAATTTTCATATTGTTCTCCTAAGTAGTTGGTTGAAGCATGGGAACTAAAATAACGGAAATTACTTATATAATAACAACTTCTTAATTCCAGATTTAGTACATTCAGTAAGGTAAAATTAGAATAGTGGTTTTAACTACAAAATTAGTGGTTACTACTTTAATGACTTTGCTGTTTGGCAATATTTACATAGGTACTTGAAATTACAAGAGATGAAGTGGAAGAGGAAGTAATGAACCAGTAAAATGGTCACCACGTTCTTTAGATTTAAAGATTAAAGTTCTAGCCTAGAAAGTTGAAAAAAAAAAAAAAAAATCATAAAAAGATCTATTGAAATTCAAATTATTTTGAAAGTTATAGGTTATAGCTAACGTTGTTGTTCGGCGCAGATGCTAGAATCGAAAGTTCTGAGTTTCGAGCTTCAAGTGCCCCCAAAAAAAAAAAAGGTCGTTTTTCGGAGAGAAATTGTTAAATATTCAATTTAAGGTATATTTGGGGTCATTTTTAAAATGAAAATTCGGTGCCTTTTGAAAAAAAAAATAAAAAAAAAAAAATTAAAAAAATTTAAAAAATTTTTTTTTTTTTTTTTTTTTTTTTTTTAAAAATTTTATTTTAAAATTTTATATAAAAAATAATATATTAAATTTTTTAAAAAATTTAATTATAATAATAATAATAATAATATATATATATATATATATATATATATATATATATATTATATATATATATATATATATATATATATATAAAATTTTTTTAAATATAAATTTTTTATAATTAATTTTTATTATAAAAATTTAATTTTTTAAAAATTTTAAAAAAATTTTAAAATAATTTAAATTAAAAAAAAAATTTTTTTATATTTTAAATTAAAAAAAAAAATTAATTAAAAAAATTAAATAATTTTTTAAATTTTTAAAAAAAATTTTTTATTAAAATATATTTTAAATATTTTAAAAAATTTTAATATTATTTTATTATTTTTAAATATAAAAAAAAATTTTTTTTAAATTTTAATTAATTTTTATTTTATTTTTAAAAATAAAAAAAAAAAATTTTTTTAAAATAAATTTTTTAAATTTATATATTTTATTAAATTTTTATAAAAAAAAAAATATTAAATATTTTAAATTTAAATTTTATTTAAATTATATTAAAAATAAAATAAAAAATTTTTTAATTTAAAAAATTTTTTTTAAAAAAATATAAATAATAAAAAATAAAATAATTTAATTTTAATTATTTTTTTTTATAAATATTTTATAAATTTATAATTTGTATAAAGTACAATAAAATAGTGTCACCGCATGCAGGTAACATCAACAAATTTAACAAAAGTATAGAATTTTTACATAAGAGATTGAGAACCAAAAATTTACTTTCTTTTTAAAGAAACACAGAAAAAGCACAAATAAAATTTAACAAAAAATTGTACTTTCTTTTATTTAATTAGAGAGACCTGTATATATTAAAATTTGCCTGGTCTGCCCAGTAATTAATAATTATGATCCTGTTGTAAAAGAATGTACTAAATTGTTAAATGAAATAAGAGTTCCTAAATGTAAACCTTATTTCTGTTTAATGATCCACAGAAATACACAAACATTGTGGTATTTCTCTAAAAGATCGTTAAGATTGCCTTACTTTTCTCCCTGCTATTTCCCATGAAATTTTCATTCTCTATTATTCATAATTATTATATTATTATTTATTCGGTTACCTAACGTTGCGTCTCATAAGAAGCACCTAAATTAAATATAAGAAATACTTACCTAAAGTAAAAAATGCCGGGTATGTTACCCTTGGATTTGCAAGACAAAATCATACAACATCTAGGCATTTTGTTATGATGTTATAAGTAACAAACAATAAACACAAAATTATGGTCACAATTTAATAAACACTTTTCACTAAAATAAGAAGGTTTTTATTAATCCAAAAAACTTCTGCAACTACAAAATGAAACTCTCATAAAAGTATAATGTGTTGCCTAACTACACACTGATTTATCAGTGTGTAAGTAAGCAACACATTAAAATATTTCGTGAAATTTTGTTATTGCGCAGAATCGCCTACTCTGACAGTTATTTTCATAGTGGGCTGGGACATTTTTTTTTATACCTTCAAACCCTTCCTTGATTTTAGCTCACTCCAAGCTTACACTCTCAAAATCTATCAGCATTTTATCAAATAAAATGTTGACTTTACCCAATAACAAATTCAATTCGGGCGGTTGAATAATCTCTATGATTTTTTATGCGATATTACACAGAATCATTGATGTACGCAAAAATGTGATGTGTTTAAGTGGTTGAAGTACGCATTTTTGCCATTTTTACGCTTTATTCGATTTTATTAACATTAAAACCCGCAACAAACCACACAGGAAGTAAAATTTGTCATCATTTAAATCAAAAAACCGAACCGTAAATGTATAACTCCATAAAAAATTTAATTTCATTGGCATAAAAACATTTTGTACTTTATTATATCAAATATGTATTTTGATGTACAAAAAATAAATAACTATGATACAAACATTTGTAATTTTATCCTTTATCATATCTGATATGATTGGTCGATATTGTGTATAAAACAAATAAGGGATAATAAACTTTATATCAATAATTACAGATATTTTTTTACAATTCAAACAACCCACTCGCAAAAATGTCAAATAGAAAATGTCGAAAATGACATTCGAGAATCCAAATTTTCAATGCGTATAATTTTTTCCTACGAGCGTGCGGAAAAGTCCACTTATCCACACACGCATTTGAGTGCGCAAAGTTGCACTTTTCCGCACGGCGTGCGGAAAGGTGAACTTTTCTGCACGCCGTGCGGAAAAGTAAAACTACTCTAAAATCTTACAGGTAAGCAAGATTTATTTGTATTTTAGTAATTGTAGGCTATTTCATGCAATATACGAAGCCATTGCAAGTTTTAGTTTATTCTCTTTTGTTTGTTACTTCATTATTATTTTCAATATTTCAACTAAAACACAAAAAAAAACATTTTTTTAATTACCCTGTATAATAATAATAAATAATTATGACAAGTCAAGCAACAATATGTAATCTTGGTGATTTTAACACATGTCAGATTTTTTCTTCGTTTCCATATGAACAAGCAATTGCACAAATAAATTTCAATACAAACAAGCATTTTTAATGAAAAGGCGTCCTAGTATCTTTTTTTAAATAAATAAAAATCCGACAAAAATAATTATATAAATGAGTAGTTTCGATGAGGAGCTACCAGATTCTATCCAGGATGCAGCAAATACCGTAAGTTTGAATTTATTACCAGCAGAATCTCGTGAAAAATATGAGAATCAATATAGTCATTTCGAAAACTTGTGCTCCAGCAAGGGGACAAAAAGTATTAAAGAAGAAGTGTTCTTGGCCTATTTTGCGGATTTGCAAAAAACATATAAACCTAATACTTTATGGAGTAAGTACTCTATGTTAAAATGTGTCCTCAAAGTGAAAAGGAACCTTGATTTAAGTTCATATTTCAAGCTAACATCACTACTTAAACACCAAAACGTGGGATAAAAAAATCAAAAACTTTCAGCAAAGAAGAAGTTTCAAGATTCATGAAAGAAGCACCTGATAATATTTACCTTCTAATAAAAGATGCTATAATTTTTGGATTAGCCGGTGCTTGTAGAAGAGATGAACTTACAAAAACAATGATTGATGACATACAGAATAATGAAAATTTGATAGTGGTGAAAATTCCTGACAGTAAAAATAACACTTCCAGAATCTTTGTAGTGACCGATGAAACAAATAACGGACTTTATCTGCAATTGTACCGTAAATATGCAAATTTGCGAAAACCACATACCCCACACAGACGTTTTTTGACCAGTATAAACAAGGAGCATGCAGTACGCAATGTGTGGGAATAAATTCAATAGGTAAAATGCCTTCAGAAATTGCTGCATACCTAAAATTAAAAAATCCAGAAGAGTACACTGGACATAGTTTTCGTCGATCCTCTGCGACTATGTTAGCGGATTCTGGAGAAGGAATTACCAATGTCAAGCGACTTGGGGGCTGGAAATCAACGGCTGTAGCTGAGAGCTACATTGATGAATCCACAAATCAGAAAAAGGATATGTCGAATAAAATATTGACCATGAACAACTCCCCTCCTGAGCTAAGTCAACCTTCATCAAGCCGTACAATAAGCGCTTCCATAAGCCACCCGCTAAATGAAATTACAGGTTTTGCAATTAATTTACAATATGCTAATAACTGTTCTTTTGTTCTAAATGTTATCAACAAATAATACCCATTTATAAATATGTTGTAGTAGTTCTTTCAGATTAAACATAATTTAAAAAATGATAATTGCTTTAATATTGGTATTATCTGACGCTCGTAGGAAAAATTTTGTTTCTAACGCTTGCGCAAAGTGACTTTTCCGCACTTGACTGCTTGCCCGAACTCCGCTTCGCGTCGTTCGGGCAACGGCAGTCGCATGCGAAAAAGTATCACTTTGCGCACTTTTAGGAAAATAACTATTAAGCGACATTATGTTGTATCCAAAACTGTGTATTCGAGATTACAGAATAGACCGTCATCGCCAGAATTAAATTGAGAAGAAAACTATTAATAAAAAATAATCCCATACGATGCGGACTCTAATAGTCTCACTCATCTTCGCTCACTAAATTAATTCGTGAATAATAATACACATAATTTTCGGACGGCATTTTTATATTCTGGAAGGTGTCGGTCTTAACATACGTTATACACCTTAATACCGTTCTCTCTGTAGTACGAGCTCAGTGGGCCGATGAAGACGGCACTTC
Source organism: Listronotus oregonensis (assembly GCA_019359885.1). Classification (NCBI taxonomy): domain Eukaryota; kingdom Metazoa; phylum Arthropoda; class Insecta; order Coleoptera; family Curculionidae; genus Listronotus; species Listronotus oregonensis. The sequence goes on from JAHBCN010017609.1 coordinate 17,538, forward strand.
CGGTTCCGCCTGTGTAGATCCGCAGATAAAGAGCCCTCCGACGCTACATCGCATTTCTTTGTTGCTGATGGTACTTGAACCGGGCCACTGGACATCATTGGCGGGTGGGTGGAAGAATAACGTAAGGCACTCAGAAATAAACATTATTTTTTATTAAAAAAATATAAAATATATTAGCCTGCCATGATACCACCAATCAGAGCGAATCACGTCACGTCTGTGTAAACGTCATTTTGCGTCGTTTGTATTTTAACAACATATTCACTGTTTATCTATTTTTATTAAGTATTTTGTGGTTTCCAGCCAGAGCTGTCGCAATTACTTTTAAAAAGTAATTCAATTACAATTACCAATTACTCTTCTAAGTAGTAATAAATTACGATTACCAATTACTAGCATCTTTGTTTAAAGTAATTCAATTATTAATTAAAACCAAAAGTAATTGAATATTTTAGCAATTACTTTATTTAAATTACCACATATATTAAACATGATACACTAAACAAATAAAATATTTATACTAATATTCATCATACGCGCCCGTCACACTA
>JAHBCN010017610.1:0-18151 GCA_019359885.1 Listronotus oregonensis
CTATTTATTAAGCGAAACAAATTAATACACATGTGACTTAAGACGATGGGGATAACATTGTGGCACGGATATTTTATTTAATTTTTTTGATCCAATAACTGCACCCATTTCAATCCACTTAAAACTTTAACTTAAAGTTAATTTAAACTCTATTAAAAAAAAAAAAAAAAATAAGTGCCTCCTCTATCTTGGTGTTATATAACTAGCAGGACGCTTAACATTTCTCGATCTCCTATGCTACTATATGTATATAGTAGCTTATGTTTAAATTTTTAACATTCAAAAAAATTTTTTTAATAGCTAATTTATCGGTAAACGTTTAAAACATTTCTTTTATTAAGGTATCTACTTCTTCTAGGCTTATAGTCAAATTATACAAATAATAGCAACATAGGACATGGAGAAATGGCAAGCGTCCTGCCAGGTGTATAGCACCCACATATACGTAGCACATATATTTTTTCAGTTAAATGAATGTTTAAACTTAAATTTAATTATGTTTTTAAAAAGTAAATAAATTAGTAAATACAATAGTTTAAATAAGCTTTAAGCCTAGAAGAAGTAGATAGCTTAATAGGAGAAATGTTTTTAAAGTTTAGCACTAAATAAACCATAAAAAAATATATGTTAAAAATATGATTAAATTTCAGATCACTCTGAACGGGTAACTGTCTTTATAAATTATTAATATTATTATTTAAATCAATAATTAAAATATTTAAACGATGAGTTATACATTTATTAGTATAGGAGATTGAGAAATGTTAACCGTCCTGCCAGGTATATAACACCCAGATGGAGGAGACACTTTTTTTTAATAAAATAGATAAATTTTCTTTTAGTAAAGTTTTAAGTGGTTTAAAATGGGTACAGTTATTGGACGAAAAAATTAAATAAAATATCCGTTATCCCCCATTGTCTCGAGGCACATGTGGATTGGTTTCTTTCATCCAATAAATAAATTATTTTGAATAAATTTTAAAATGGATTAGAGTTGTTATACCAACTTGTACAAAAAATATTGTTAATAGCGTAATTTTTAATGGCCAAAATCACTTTTTTGTTTATATTTCCTTTATTACCCATTTTATGATAAATACGTATATAACTTTTTTATTGGGCCTATTAAAAAGCATATTTTTTGTTCATTACATTTTTTCGTAAATCTTTTAGTTGTTAATGTTAATATCTTAAAAACTAAAAGAGCTACAAAAAATTACTTAACAAAAATTACGTAGTTTTATTAGGCCATTTATTAAGATTATATTATTAGTTTTCGAGTTATATGAAAGAAAAAACGATTTTTCACGATTTTTTTAATGTAAAAAAAGCAATTTAAACCTGCTGAGCTAAGGCATCAGTGCGGCTTTGAACTGACTATAGTTCAAAGTAATATTAAAAACATGTTTCATGCATATTTCTTATTGGCTCGCTTTTTTGCGGTCGCCTCCCTGACTTTTTAAATAATTTTTAAACTTATTAATATTAAATCTTTAAACATTTTTTCAAAAAAAAAAAACTTATATAGTTAAATATGTTGCTTATGGGTGCACTTTGTCTTATTTAAAAGTATTTTAGATACATTTACGCGTTCGATGACAAAAGCATAACTAGTTTCGGCTAGGAAAGCAAAATATTTAAAAAATATAAATAATTAGACTTTGTTACACCACGCTTCTTTAGGTGAAACAAAAACAGGATGTTTGGTGTCACACAAAACATTAAAAACCCGCATTATTACAAGGCAGGGAAGCTCGCCTAGGGAGATCAAAACACAATTTTTCTGCATTTTGCGCGGATTTTTTTGCCTGTTGTGGAGCTTTTAAAACACGTGTTAATAGTTTAAAGGCAAAAAATAAATTAAAAATTAAAAATTTAAGTATTTAATTAGGCATTTATAAATAATATTGCAATAAATCGGACATAGAGGGTGAAGCGTACGTCATTATTTAAATGCAAAAAATACAGCCACTTATTTAGTGATAAAGTCAATACCATTACAGTTCCCGATTATGTAAATTCAAATTTATTGAAAAACTAAGTACACGTTTATTTGGATTATAAATATACAGAAGAAATAATATGAACTTTTTTTTAGGAATTTTTAACCATATGTTTAATTAACAGTGTTTCTTGAAATTCTTTTTTGTTTTATGTTATTAACTTATTAATTTATAATTAACCTGTTTCTGAAAACCCTTAATGCAAGCCCCCCTTTTTTTAAACCGTCATATTTTTACACAATATTGTGGTCTACTGTGCTCTTTTGGTAAAATTTGATACATAAATAATGCAATATTCAATGTATGTTCTATCGTTGAAAAAAGGCAATCTGTTTTAGAAACACATAAACAATTTATCTGATATTTTGACAGAAAAGCAAATAGTAATTTTAATTTCAACATGATTTTGTTAAAAAATTAGTGCGCTAAAGTCAGCATTGCAAATTTTAAGACAAAATTAATTATGTTAAAACAAAAAAGTTAATTAAAAAATGAATACTTCAACTACTCGAATGAAAGCTTGCAAAGCGTTACCTTATAGAACGGTTTTAATTTTTAAAAATTGGTGTTTAGTATTTATTACAAAATTACTTAAACGTAGACATTGTGGTAATAATAAAAATAAATAAAATTAAGTTGAAGAATGTTTCAAAATAAGCTCGCATTTTTTTTAAGAGTACTAGTAGTAGAATGAAACAAATTTTTTAGGTTTAAGTTTCAATAAATTAAATAAACATTTGTACCTATAGGCTTTTATTATTTTTAACGGTTTGTAATAAAAGTTGTCAAAATATTTTAATTTCCAATAAAACTTCATTAAGTTACTTCTTAGATGTAAAAGAACTGCGCATACAATGTTAACAAACACCAGAGAATTAAATATCTTTTTTAAGTCCATTACTTATACGTAGATAGAAATGTACCAATTAATATTTGTCAATGCACTAAATATATATCGAAGTAATTTAATTGAACAAAATTTTGTTATTAAGTTTGATATCAAATACTAAAAGCAAAAAATACTTCTTGAAAGTACCATATTTACGGCCGAGTAATAAACGCGTTGTTAAAGTTAGCAATGTACTTAACAATGGGTTAAAATTAACAAAGAGGTCAAAATTAAAACTCTTGGCAACAGAGTTTAACTTAAATCTTAACTATTTGTCAAAAAATAATTTAGTTCGGAATTTTGCATTCAAAATCAAATAAAGATATTATTAAAAAAAAATTAACCTGCACCGAAGATAAAAAAAATTGGTTCAACACTTCAACAAGGTAATTTTATATATTTTCTTTAAAAACAAGCAGCACATTGGATAGGCAGCACATTGGATAGCTTAAATAACCAATACTGCAGATTTTCATTAAATTTTAATTTTTAACGGGTTTTCTAATATAATTCAGGCCTACTACATTGATACATTCCGGTAACTAACCTCTTTCATAAACATATGATAATGCTGTTTAAAGCTATAACATACGGTACTTAAAAAATACCGTTAGAGACCCCATGTGGTATTGGTCCGATGCGCCGCAAGGCCTTTGTCGAAATCCAAGTTAAACGCACTTTAGGGTGTAAAACTTGATCAAAGAATTTTTGCATCACAATGAAAAGATGTTTTTGGTTTTAGAAGGAGCGCATATACATATAATAGTTTTTGCAAGCACGCTAGATGAGATAGGGTTTGGACTAGCTCAAGAGCGTTTTGTACGATATCACATAATAATTGCCCTTTTATTGTTAAACTATTCAGAACACGCCCAGCTCTGAGGCGCGGAAAAATTTTTGTCGCTAGAAATAAGCTACTCAGATCTATCGCAACCTTCGATATATACTACTAGAGGCAGCCCTTCAACTTGGTCGTGCGAATACTACACGTGAAAATGAAAAGAATAAGAGTGCAACATTTTCCCCTCGCTCTACGTGCTGAGTAGTGGGCGGACGGAGCATAAACTATTCTCCGCCGACTATTTAGCACGAAAACCAAGAGAGAAAAGTTGTACTTTTATTCGTCTTTTTCTTTTGTATGTATCTTGGCAAAATTATAATATTTAGTAATGCAAGCTGAAAACGTAAGCTTCAAGTAAGTGCAATCTCTTTTCTGCATCGCAAGAGCATGCAAAATGTTTCAATTTAATGATTTAGGCGCTAACTGTCCTATTGTTTTCAGCTTGCATTACTAAATATTATAATACCAAGAACAGTTTTTCATTGCGATGTAAAAATTCTTAGATCAAGTTGTTCACCCTAGAGTGGGTTTAACTTGGATTTTGACAAAGGCCTTGCGACGAATCGGACCTTTACCATATCGGGTCTCTAAAGGTTTTTTTTCTAAGTACCGCAAGTTATAACTTTAAACAGCATTAGCTCATAAAAAAGGTTAGTTTTAGTAATTGGTGATACTTAGTTATTTCATAAAATTATTTAATTTTTTTTTTAAAAGAGAATATATGGATATTAATGTAAGAAATGTTTTATTAGTTAGGTTCTGGTTATTAAAAATGTCAATTATTTTAGATTTAAGAATTTAGGATGTTAGAAATGTTACTATGCTTCTAATACAAAAGTATAGATGTCGTTAGTTGGAAAAAACACTGGTAAGAAGAATGTTAAAAAGTTTAAGAATAAAAAGTTTTGCTTGTTTTTTTTTTATTGTAAAAACGTTGATTTTCATTAAAAGTAAAACCTATAGCAGTGGCTATTCCATCAATTAAAGAGCAGTAAGTAATAAAATTCTTGTAAATAAATTGTTTTAATAATATTTATTAAATTAAAACATTAATTTCCTAGGAAAATAAAGTAAATACTTTGTCTACTTTAGATAAATGTACCTACCAAAATGTATTGATAAAATGTAGTAGGCATGAATTATATTAAAGAACCTGGTAAAAACTCAAATTAAAAGAAGTTCTGCAGCATTGGTCATTCGAGCTATCTATTGTTTTTGAAGAAAATATGTAAAATTACTTTGTTGTGCTGAACCAATTTTATTTATATTCTGTGCAAGAGTGCAAGGTAATTATTTTTTAAATCTTTTTTAGGCTTAATGGGTTTTAAACGAAAAATTCTAAAATTAAACTATTTCTTGTTATCTAATTACCATAAATTGTTTAAAAATCTGCTGCGTTGTCAAGTTTTTTTATTTTTCACTCTTTGTTAAATTTAACAATTGTTAAGTCCATTGCTAACTTTAACAATGCGGTCATCACTCGGCCGTTAGTCAGATAAATAATGCAGGCAATGTAGGTACACAGAAAAACAGAAGAAGACCAAATATTTGCCTAAATCATAGGAGTGTGCGAATAGTTGTCAAATCGAATCAAATTAAATAAATATATTTATATTCTATTTGAATTTTAAATTAAATATTCTAACTATTAAAATATTTCGAAGAGTCGTAGAAGCTATTTAAAGATAATAATGCGAACGAAACGCTTAAACTTTTGATTTAAAATCATGTCTATAATTGTATTTTCCATAAAACTCCTTTTTATAAGACTAATCTAAAAGATTAATAATCAAGGAAAAAAAAATGGCAAAACTAATCTTATATACTCCAGTATGTAATAAGTTATAAGTAACCACCACAACAACTTTCCAATATTGTGGATATAATATTAATGAGTTGAATTTAAATAAACTGGGAATTTCAAATTATCACAAACCTGTCAAAGTTGCCTCAAAAATTAATTTCTATGTTTAAATAATCAGAAGTAAGTTTTTAAATAAATTAATTTTAAAAAATTGGATAAAATATTTAAAAGATTATACAAAATTTGAGAGCTTATAATTAATCTTAAAATAAAAAAACTAATAACAATATATTACAGTTCAATTACAAAAAAAAACCTTTTTTATGAATGTCCTGAGTAGATATGCTATACCGTTTCTAGCCCAATAAGGGTAGTTTTTCCCATGTATTTCTTATGGGAGAAATTTAAGCCCCTAAAACACAATTTTATGACCATCTTCAACCCCTACTCAAAATAGAGGATGATTTTAAAATAGGGGTAGTTTTTGTAGAGCCATTAGTAGCCACCTAACACCACCAGGGTCATTTTACATCTGACGTCATCATGGTCAGCAGGGTCAGTTTAAAAATAATTAAATAAATAAAATCTTTAAATTAATAACCTAGCAGGATTCGAACCGCCGTCCTATCGCTTCAAAGTCCACTGCACTACCATTGCACCACGGGAGAATATTAGATATTGTCGTGAAAGAGATGTATAGGAGAAGTGACGTAAACAATTAAATAAATAAATAAATAATAACCTAGCAGGATTCGAACCATCTAGCGCCTCGTCCTGATCCCAACGCCTTAAACCCTGCGGCCACCGGGGCATATTAAATAGTATTGGTTAAATTGCATATAGTAGAAGAGACGTAAATAATTAGGAATCTTAGGCTACTACTATTTTAGAGCACTGTGCATGCGTTAAAAAATGGCGGCTGTCAGCTGTCAAACGGGTCACACCTAACATGTGGGGCCCCACGCCTAATCACCAGTCCTGGGGCTTAAGCGTGGAGCGCAGAGCCTTATATTCCGCTCGTTTAATTTAAACCATAATTTTGGAATATAAAAACACATTTTATATATTAAATTAATTTATTTAAACCACATATACAGGGTGAATCAAAAATAGGCTACATTTAATTTGCTACTAACATTACAAAAAATTCCAATACTACATTCTACTAACTATACTTAACCTAAAATTACAAAGATGTATCTATATACCAAACCTATGAAATAGGATATTTAATTACAAACTCAACAGATATTTTAGTATGTGATTTAAGTTTATCTCCTAAAAACGTAATTTTATCATCAAATTTTAACTCTTGCTGCAGTAAATCGCTTGGTACTTTATATTCTTTTTTGTTAATAAAAGTATTTACAGGTGAGTCAATGTTAACATAATCAATTATTCCAATCTTAATAGGAAACATATAATAGTCATATTTTAAACCATTTATAAAAAGATACTTTGATGCACCCTTTTCGCAAGTCAACATTATATTCATGTAACCATACAAAGTATTTTCAGGAATATCTTTCAAATCATTTTCTCTTTTAAGCTTTTTTGCTAGATGATAGGGATGTGTTAAATTACGTCCGAATTTGTCGAGAGTCATCGTGCTAATGATACTGCGTCACTATGTCTAATCAGTTTATTCAATGATACCAGCTTCTCTTTACTCTTCAAGAATACTTATAATCTCGTTTTCATGAGAGTTATTACCAGCTACCTTACTTGCCATTAACAATTTTAATCTATCCACAAGCTCATTTGGATCATCCCAGTAAACGTAGTCAATTTTATTATTGGAAAATGTTTTGTAATCAGGTAAACCAGACTGACTATCGATTGGTAAGCCAGCAATACGTAATTGTACTTCGTTCAGTTACGTATTGCTAATGCGAGAAAATGATTCAAAGGCAAATTTTGAAAAAGCGATAAACGACATTATGTACGTAAATACGCGAAGAAATTCCAAGAAGTGCATATGGGATCATTATTGCGGATTTCTGAGGATCCGAAAAGGTCAACTGAAAAAGATACTCCCTGTAGAAATCCTAGTAAAAATCATGGACGACTACGCATTTAAGGTAAAATTTTTACTTTACGGACACCATGCCGATTTTTATAAAATTTTCATGCAGGGGTTTTTTGGGAGCTGATCACGAATCTAAAATTAGTTTTTTTCGGCAACCTCGGGTTTTTTGAGTAATGAGGCGCTAAGTAAATAACCTTGAAATTCTCCCTTCTTGAAACTGATTACCAACAAATGGGAACATACACTGATTAGGCACTTATATATTTAAACAAATACACTAAAATTTACAATAATTTATTGTCTATTTTAAGTAAAAATTATCTCAAATGAATCCACTTTTCTGTACGTTGTAAGAAGATATATCATGTATAACTGGTTGCCTGATTCATTATTAAGAAGTTGTAGAGATATAAAAAACTGGATTTATTTGAGGTGTTTTTTTAGTAAATATAAGCAATAAACTTTTGTAAATTTAGTGTATTCGTTTAATATATGTGTCCAATCAGTGTATGTTTCATTTATTAGTAATCAGTTTCAGAAGGAGAATTTTAGAAAATCATTTTGAGGTTAGTCCACTTGAAGGCCCAATAAGATCAAAAACAAGAGGTTGCGGAAAAAAGCTAATTTTAGATTTGTGATCCTTTAAAAAAGCCCTGTAAGCAAATTTTTTTAAAAAAAAAATCGGCGTGGTGTAAAAACAGAACGCACAACTATTACAAGAAGAAAATCACTTCAAGGGTGTCAAGAACAACGCAAGGTAAGTTCTAAGGCACTTTTTACAGAAGAAATTATAAAATTATATGCAAAGTTATAGCAAGGAAAATCCTGACGATTTACAGAAAAACTTCTTTCACTTACGTTTGTTCCTTTGAGCTAGCCTGGGAGGTAACGAGACCGTAAACAGCAAAGTGCATTATTTTCAGAAAGAATCGGATATTATGGGAAATTTCACGGGTGAATCGATTACAACAACATTTCTCGAAGACAAGTCAAAGATATTCCAAGAGCCTAGCTAGCAGTAGGCAGTAGGTGGCTTTTTTTTTTCAAAACAAATCTAAACTAGATCTATGCTGCATCAGACTTTTCCTCAAGCTTATGGAAAAAGGGGTACTAACATTTTCACGGACAGGCTTTCTGACTGCACACCCAAATTGGCAAAATGGTGTTTGGTTTAAAAATTTTCCTCTGGGGCTAAACACGATGTCTCAGTGAACAAAAATATCGACAAGAAAAAAAAATAGGAGAAGACACAAAAATACATAAAATTACGAACCATTCGCATCATTTCCTCCACAGTGTCCGTCCTTGCAGAGCAGGAACTTATCAATATGACTGGTCATTCACAAGCAGGGTTTTCAAAGCCATATTTACAGATGACTGAATATCACTCAAGGATAATAGAAAACCTTTAAAAAACCAATACTAATTGTAGTCCAACATCTAATGGGGGCAGCTCCCTTTACTTGGACCTAATACAGTGAAAAATAAAGTGAAATATAAAACCCTTCTTTAGTACTTGAAAAAATGAAGAAAAAATTTAAAAATTTCTTACCACAACCACACATTTAATAAAATAATTATAATAAATAAATAGCTTTGTTCTAATTCTATTTAATAAATGTTTTGGTGTTTATCATAGGACTTTGCACGTGAAATTAAGTAAATATAAACGTTTAAAAGCGTGTGGCTGCAACTCCCTTTTTTCAGCTCTTGAAACTCACCCCTTTAAAAAAGTAAGGGTTTTTAAACATTTTAAATATAAAAACCCTTTTTTAAAAACCAAACAAAATGGTTTTTAAAGAACTCTTTATAACAAAAACTGAAGGAGTTATGCTTAAAAACAAGCATTGGAGCATTCTAAAGCCCAAATCGACATGACGCCCTACTCATATGACACATTAAATTTTTTAATACTTTTTTTAGTGTAATTGTATGCATGTTTTTAATTTTATCAATATTTTAAAGATTAAACATTTATTATTAATTATTCAATTTATTTGAGCCAAGCTTACTTGTTTTAAGCTTTAATATAAAAGTAAAGTAAATTTTAATGTTTTTAGTAATAAAGATTAGTTTGCACACCCTAAAAAAAAAAAACGCTTATCAGCGTAAGGCACAATTTAAAGTGGTCAAACAATTCGTTATGCAATTTAATGCATTTTTAAAAATCCCTTTTTGGCACTATTTTTGAATTAATATTGAATGGGGTGAATTTTTTTCGAATAAAAAATAACACAATTTAATTAGTAATACTTTTGAGCAGTCACATTTTTAATTACAATCTGTGACAATATTTTATTTTCTAGGGTAAATAATTTATTAAATCATAATAAAGGGGGGATTTTCAAGGGTTAAATATATTAAATAATATTTCTAAAATTAAATACCTATTTTTCAACCTATTTAAGCCTTACTTTATTGACTTAAGCTTTAATATAAAAGTTTTGAAGATTTTTGTAAAAAGGGGAGTTTTCACCTAAAAAATAAAAAGCAACTTTCACATAATGGAATTATGCTGAAAATAGAGTGTAGTTAAGTTTTAGATAAAATTCTCATAAAAAATACTGTAATAATATATTAATTTTTTAGGGTATAATTTTTTTTTTAAATTTAAAACATAATTGGGGTTGATTTTTTAAAGGGGTGAAATATTTTGAATAATATTTCAAAAAACAAAAATACTTTTTTTAATTTATTTGAGTCAATTTATTTTTAATCTTAAACTTTAATGTATAGTTTTACAGATTTTAGCAATAAAAAATAAAGAGCGCCCATCGGCATAATATAAATTTTGAAGGGGAGGGTAAGTTGAACTTAATTCCAAATTTTATGCAAATATATGCTTTTTTAAAAAAATTTCCAGGTTTTGCAAATATATTATAAGAATTTAAACAGACCGAAAATTAAGTAAAATTTTGCTCTAAAATTGAAGTTCACGATATCTTCAAATTTTAAATATACGATAAATTATTAAAAAACAATTATTGTAGAAAATTTAATTATCCGAAAAAAAAAATTTTTTTGTAAAAAAAACAAAGTTTTTTTAAAAATTACAACGTTAAAAAAGTTTCATTTAAATATCGTAAATATTTTTAAACAATATAAATTTTTTTCCCCCCCAAAAAGTTTTTATTTTAAACAATATAGAAAAACAAAATTTTAAAAAAAAAATTAAAATGGGGGTTTTTTTTAAGGACTTTCAACTAAAATGCTTCATTGGGGATAGTCGGGGAAACGTAGTAAAAAAAATAGGCCTTACGAGGGTTTTTTTTGCAGTAAGATGAATTTGAATGCAGTTTTGCATTCGATTCTATGAACTCTACAAATTTGAAAAAATTTAACTAATGGAAAATGAAAAACGATTTTTAAAAAAGAAAAACGGAATTTTGAAATCATTTAAAAGTTTGCAATTGAAAAAATTTGTAACTAGGTAAATAATGACGGAAATAAGCCCCAATTTTTACTCGGGGGGGTTTTGAGGTCGCTAAATGAATATGACATTGACAAGGCCTGCGAAATACCTGGTGTGCGATAAAAAGGGGATATTAGGGGTTTTGCCGTAAAACTCCAGAAACGACTGAACCTTATAGGGCACCGGTACTCTCGACCCCCTTTCAATATCCTTTTGTTTAACGACCCTTTAAAAAAATTTTTGAATAACAAAAAATTTGGGTATTCCCCATCATATTCGTGTTCAGCACCTTAATAACCCAAAAGGCAAAATTGGCTGATATTAGTAGGATTTGTCGAAAAACCCGAAGACGACGTTTACACCATTCTTAAAAGCCACCAGGTCTCCGCAGGCCCTTTAATGTCATATTCGTCTTTAGCAACAACAAAAACCTCTTGAGTAAAAAAATTTGGGTGATATTAGGAGAATATGTCGTAAAACTTCAAAAAAAGACGTTTACACTATTCTTAACGCGCACCAGGTATTTCGCAGATCCTTGTCAATGTCAATTGTGTTCAGCTATCTTGAAAACCCAACAACAAATTAGGCTGATATTAGGAGAAATTGCCATAAAACTCCAGAAGACGACTTTTACCCATCCTTAGCGCGCACCGAGTAAAGTGTGTTCAACAATATAGTGCCTAAAAAAAAAGGGGACTGATGGTAATAAACCACTTTTATTGCGATCGTCTGTCACGGTTTATTGTTTGGGGTAAAATTTGCTAGGATCGGTTCTTGTTTTTGGGAAAAAGTTTTTCGGCCGAAGGAGCAGGTAAAATAAAGGTAATTATTCCTATCGCTGTTTCGGCTGTTTTACAATTTTTTTAAAAAATTTCTTTTACGGGTTTTATGTGGATACCATATAATAATAACCCGGGGGGGGGAGCTTCAAGAACGGTTTGAATATTTTGTTTTTTTTTTTTTTTAAAATTTTAAAAACCCCAAATTTTTTTCTTCAAAAAATAAAACTCCACTTGTACAAGCAACTTCTAGTGTGCAGTTTGCCAAATGGGGGTCTTTTCTAATACGTCCCCGCATTTTCACATTAAAATATAAATAAAAAAAAAAAAAGCTCCAAATCGGGTCTTTTCTAATACGCCCCCCTTTTTTGACATTAAAATATAAATAAGAAAAAAAAAAGCTGCCCTAATAACCAGAACTAACCATGACCGCCCTTTCTGGCCAATTTTCGTAGGGTCAGAATGGGCGGTTTGTTGGGCCTTTAAAAAAATTTAAAATTTTTTTTGGGCTTCCCCCCGGTTAATTTTATAGGGTCCCCAAATAAGTAGCTAAAAAAGAAATTTTAAAAATCTTTTAAAACAGCCGAAACAGCGATAAGGAAAATTACCAAATAAAATATCCCCTTAAATGGTAAATTTTTTTTATTAATCCAGCATCAAAGACAAATGCTGTAAGAAAAGCGAAGAATGTAGTATACAACTAAAATATAGGACCATACTATTATACCAGAAACTATAGCTAAAAACAACCCCGAACGTTGATCTGGTTCATGATTGTAGTTAACTCCTCCTGGTTACTGTAAATTCGGCACCAACAGTATACAATTTAGCTAAACACTTTAAATTTTTCTTGATGCCCTCCAACCCCCTCCACCACTCTTTAATACGTTTTTGGAATCCTACCATAAACATTACCCCCCAAATTCCCCATGTCATTAGATGGCCCCCTTTGCGGCCAGGTAGGGGGGGATTCCGGCCATTTCGCCCGCCGTTGTATTTGTATAATTTTGTTTAATAATTTTTGAAAAATGTTTCGCCTTGGGAAAATTCAACAGCGGCGCCCTGTGTTACTGTTCCTGTTCGCGACGAGTTTATCCCTTGAAAAGAAATCTAACTTTCATTAAACTGGCCAAAGGGGTTGGGCTTTTACTCCTGCTGAGAAAGCAGCGATTTGAAAAGGGATACCAATCATCAGTGAGTTCACATTTCAGGCCAATTCATCCGAGACGAAAACGAAACGATATTTTTCCAGAACCACTGATGACGGTGATAAAGATTTGATAAAAAAGCTATCTACTGATGTACAAGAAAACTTGGTACCTACTATCAGATCATTGCAAACAAGGCAAGGAGCCCCACTGGATAAGGATATAAATTGGGAAAACCCATGGACATTTTTTCAAACTAGGTTTCAAATTCCAAAATTGACAAAGGCAAGTTATTATGGAATCCCAACGGTTAAATGGCTTTTTTAATTTTGACTCCCTAAGTAATTACAGGTCTCTACAAAGACCAATAATCATTGGATGAGACCTGGTATGATACCCACGATAGGGAAAAGGGTGGACCGATGGAAGGGGATGAATCAAAAGCTCCATCGAACAAGGAAAACGGATCACGATTATTCATGCTGGATCAGAAGATGGTTGGATTCCAAAAGTTTGGTACTTTCGGCGAAGAAAAAAATTCAAGATTTGTGTTGGATTACCCCAAAAATACTACAGCCAATTGTTGAAGATTGGTTCGAAAACACTTTACTGCCAAATATTCCCCCCATAGTGTCATAGTTATGGACAATGCCAGTTACCATAGCCCAATTGAAGAAGGTTCCAGGCTCTTCAAATACAAAAGCGGAAATCCAGGAATTTATGCCCCAAAAACAACATCTACTTTGAAGAAGGATATAAAAAACGCAGCTTTTAGAGGTTCTAAGGGCCTTTAACATACAGAAGACATATGTATGTGACACAATTCAGCATCCAAAGGACATCAGTTCTTACTACTTACTACTGCTATTCAACCCGATTGAGCATATGGGAGAAAACTAAAGAACAAGTCCGGACCCAAAATACACCCTACATTATGTCCTTTTTAATTGCATTAATCCGGCAAAAATAGATGACCCAGATGCTGATTGTTGGAAAGAACAATAAACCATGTTATAAAGTGGAGGATTCATACAGGGCATTTCATCTAACATAGAACCCCTTATAATTAATGTGACAAATAGTGATAGTGAAACTGAATTGATATTTGAAAATATTAAATTGAACTAACATATTATATTCTATAGCTTTAATTTTAATTGACAAAATTTATTATATGTATTTAAATTTTATATCGATATTTAAATGTTATTATAAAATAATAATTTATTGTTATAATGTAGACGACACTGACAGTGAAACTGAACTAAATTTTATTTTAATGTAAATTTAATTTATATTAAAATTTTTATTAAATTTTATTGTGAATATCCTTTAATATCGATTCTATTAAAAAAATATTTTTGCAAATTTAATCCTGACCTGCATTCTTTACCCAAACTTGCCAATACCTGAGATATTTTTACCTAAGAAGTTTATTATCACCATCAGTCCCCTTTTATTGTAGGCACTATATTGTTGAACACACTTTACTTCGTAGGCCCTTGATAATATCATATTCGTGTTCAGCGACCTCGAAAACCCCCGAGTAACAAATTCGGGCCTATTTCCATCATTATTTATTTAGTTATAAATTTTTTGTAATTACAAACTTTTAAATGCATTTCGAAAATACCATTTTTTTATTATACAAAGGCAGTTTTTCATTTCCCATTAATTAAATTTGTTTACAAAGTTTGTAGACGTTCATACGAATCGAATGCAAAAACCGCATTCAAATCCATCATACTGCACAAAAAATCCCTCAGGCATTTCTTCGTTTCCTCAAAAACTAATAATTAACCGAGACCAAATTCACAAGCGTAGTTCAACATTTTTGAAGCCAGTTAGCATGTTACGTTTAAGCCTTCTTTTTTCAGGAGGAAGTTTTCATGTTTTTTCAGCAACATATTTATTTTAAAAATGATTATTCGGTGTCACATTTACTAAATACTTTTTGCTAAAATAATAAAAAATATTAAGCCTAATCTATCTATCTTTTTAAAAAATTTCCCTCAAATTAAAAGTTTGGTGTTTAAATATTAGGGGCGAAATGCGAACGGCACTGGATTACCTTATTTTGCACACAAAACTGCGGTATATGACCAAAAAATGGTTACAAAGATGAAAGCCCTCGCAAAAATAAATTGATTTTGAAGCTGCTATATATTGGAACTGTCTTTAACGTGCGAGTTGAGTGGAGGAAACGCCAAAAGTAATTTACTAAAACAATATGGTCCCGCCCGCACTCCTATAGAACTCACTTTAACGAAATTATAGCAAGTAGTTTGGAAGTAAATTATGGGAAACATAAATTTTAAACTTAAGTAATTAATTAAGTTTTCTGGTTGTTTTACTACCAAACGATTTTCTATTCATGTGAGGCTATAGGTTTACAGCAAAATTGTAATAAGTTTTTGTAACTTAATCTCTTTTTAAACTTTAAAAGTGTTGTTTTATTCATCAATGAACCGTGGGAATAGTGTTGTAAATGGAAATATTTCGAGTGGATATATTTCCATGGAAATGATAATATTGGAAATTTCCGAAAGTATTGGAAATTTTGAAAAAGAAATAAGAATGCGTTTTAAACCATCGAAACAAAGATTTTTATATACATTCATCTTAATACTTTTGTGCAGTACAAATTTTAAACTAAAAAAATAGTTTCCGAAAAATTACCCATTTTATTACGATTACGAATAATAAAATCACAATCTCGGGAATTCACCGATTATTGCTCGTTGGCTATTGCTTGCTTTAGAACAGTGGTTCCTAAACTTATTTTTATGGCGCCCCCTTTTTAAAATTAAGAAATGGTCGCGCCCCCCACTTCCCCCGAACATACAGACACATTTCTTTTACTAAAAAAAGAGGCATATATTTACAAACATAGTATTTGAACACTAATCTAATATAATGCGGAGTGTGGTGCTGCATTTTCTTAACGAGGTCGGAAATTCTTGGTTTTATCTTTGAAAGTGCGCAAGGTAGGTCACTAGCAACATCAAGCCGACTTCGTTTTTTTGTTTTAATTTTCATTAAAATAGAAATTTATTTGTCACATATGTAGGTTGTCGAGAATGGTATGCAAAATTTTATAGCCATTTCCGCGATTAAAGGATAGATTGGAAGATATTTTATTTAAAATGTAGTAATGACCAAATTCAAAGTAATTTTTCGCCACTGAGTGTTTTTAGTCAATTAATTGTTCTTGCATTTTTCCTGGAAGGATGTTTATATCAAAATTAAAATGATTTTGGGCAAATTTATGTTTATCATTGTCATGTAAATTGGGAAAATTGGAAATTCTAGAAGATATTCTAGATAGGATATAATAATATATGTTGTAATCTTTTCATTTTTTGAGTGTCGTCACTATTCTCCAATAATGAACCAATTTCGGAAATGAAAAAAAAAATTGGTGTTTAAGCTTGCAAACGACATTTCCATATATAAATCTTCTTTTTTTATTTAAACTGATTTTTTGTTATTTTAAAGCTAAAAACTTGTATTAATGTTGCTTTGCGCCTCCCCAGAGGAGCACGCCACCAGTTTGGAAACCACTGCTTTAGAAGAAGTTTAATTGCACTCCCATACAGATGGCAATAATGCTGAATACAATATTCAAGGTGTAAATGGTATCGACGAAGATATGCCTCTTGATCAAGTTGCATTACTTGTGTCTCGTCGTCGTGTGTAATTACTTTTTTAGGAATTTTAATGTTTTTTCCTGTATTTTTAATACTTTGATTTTAAATTATATTATTGGTTTTTGCATTTTAGCTTTTGGATAACAATTTCACATTGGCAAGCTTTTTTGCGGTGGCTTCCTGGACTATAATAGCAGTTTTAATTTTGAAATTAAAAAAAATATATAGTTGTAATTTACCCGTAGTACTATTGACGGCACTTGTAAAGAATAAAGAAGATGGTTATTTATAAATCTTTATGGGTGATTTTTTGCAAAAGAAAGTAAAAAAAACCGTTTAAATTAACAATTTAAAAAAAATTGTTTTCTGGATACTTATGTGTGTAGATTTCTCTCGTTTTTGAACTTAAAGATCAGGAAAAGGCAAAAATATTTGTTTAAAGGAATAAGATATAACTTTGGAATTCGGAGAGTGATAGCAAGTGCAGTTTAACTCTGCTTAAAGCAAGTGACTACAATAAGCGTGATGTTATGTACACACTGTACAGTACAGATACACGTATAAAATTTAAATATCATCTACCCAACAAATAAAACCCACGTTTTTTGCCATTTTTTTTTATTTTTGTTTCAGATTAAACATGTTTCAATTGGGTACATTCACAAATTCCGACAATATACAAAATACACGAGGTCGGCCCCTAACCTTGCTGCGGGCATCAGGCGGATATATTATACAGCAGTTATTTGGGCAAATTTGATTGAATTGGTAACCGTGGAAAAGTATTTTTTAATTTTTTAGTTGTTTTTTTTTATTTTTTAGGATATAATATGTAAACCAAACACTTTACTTTCGATATACAGAAAATAAAATGTATATGTTTGCGGCAAGCACTGAAATCCGTCATTCCTTGAAATGACTAGTCAGTACATTTATTGCCGGCAAACAGCGTAAAAAGCTTATTTAACTAACAAGAATTAACCATACAGTTTTTCCCTGTGGGGCCTGGGCAAACAATAGTTTAAAAATGATTATTACGTTGTTTTCTTAAAACGAAATTAGGCATTGCAGGAAATAACTGAACAGTTACACTTCAAGTCCAAAATTTCTGTCAATGACGCATCGCTTGCCTTTAGAGTGCCCCGGGTTGTGTGGGGTTAGGGGAATCAATTCCAGTTGCGTGTGCATTTCAGAAAATAAATGATAAAATTTCGTCAAAACATGAAAATATTTTTTACAAGCAAAAGTTATTTTCTCACATTTTCATCAACCCTTTAAATTAGTAACAAGCCTATATTTTGGTATTATTCGGATTAATAAAAAATTTATTTTTTTTTTTGCCTAATTTTGCACACCTCCTATTTTGAGGTCATAGAACACAAACCATAACCGATTAGAACTTGGGGCTTTTGAATTTGTCTAAATTATTTGTAGAAGTTATAAACACAATTTTAGCAACGTATTAGAAAAAAAAAAACGGGGACTATATAATTACACTTTTTTTAAAAATTATAACTTCTACCATATCAGAAATTATAAAAATTTTGTTAATAACTTCTATGTAGGGATAATTTAGACAAATTCAAAAGCCCCAAG
>JAHBCN010017611.1:0-18019 GCA_019359885.1 Listronotus oregonensis
TTATCTCTTACCCACTGTGGAAATTATGTACTTGTGGATATAGTACTGGGCATGTAGATAGGTAATATACACACATATATTTTGTATTAAAAATATTTATAGCTTTAAGAAATTTAAAATGAATGAGTTAAAATATTGTAAAAACTTTCCTTTAGAATAAAGGAGGGTTGTAAAAAGTGGTTCTTCAAATAAGAGATCATAAAATTTTATTATTATGATACTACTGGATTATATTCATACAATATTGTAAACGAAAATACATGTTTGTTTCTTTCAATAGATTTAACATTCAATCTGGCATGTGCAGAGATTCCTATGGGGATCCCAAAGCTCATATAGTTCCATAAGAGTGTAACAACGGATACATTAAACCAAGTAACAATAACGGGAGGCAGTGAAGGGTTAATTAAGTTTTGGAGGTTTAAATGTAAGGGTAAGGAATAAAAATATCTGTATTATTTTACTCCTTATAGTATTTACTTTTATTTATTTAATTTTCTTTATTTCAAATTATATTCAGAACTACATTGTTATGTAAGAACAAAAATGAAATGTCACAAAAAAACAACAATAAACTTTATACAAATTATAACTATAAAGTGATCTTTCACATATTTAAATAACACAGGTACACAAAAAAAGTGGTGTGTGCTGGGTGTCGGACTAAGATTTTTTGGCGTATTTTTTTTTCGCTAAACACGAATCTGAAGTCAAAATTGGTGGTCAAACAGCAAAAAATCAAGAAAAACTGAAGAAACTGATACGGCAGAAATCTGCTACCACGGAATGTTTTAACTATGACTATATAAGCTATAAGAGATACAAAAAATTTCATAAAACAAAAAATAAAGCTTTTTAAATTGTCTATATAAAAAGTTATATAAACATTTTTGATAAGATAAATAATAAACAAGATATACACAAAAATGTAATTTTGACAAAAAAAATTCAGTCCAAAATAGGGAAAAAAATATTTTTTAATGTGATTTTTTGGATTTATTTTTATTATAATTTATTTATTTTATTCATTTAAATCCCAAATCGCCCAAAATTAAAAAAAATCCAAAAATTGAAAAAAAAAACAATTTTTTCCAAGGGTATACTTTGAAAAAATCCTGAAAATTCGGATTTTTGATTATAACTCGAAAAATATTGCATTTAGACAAGAAGGTTATATAACTTAAATTAAAGGTCTTGTAAAAATACATAGTTTATGTCACATAAAGTTTCCTGTATCTTTTATAGTTTTTGAGATATTGACGGACCTTTTCTCGGTTTTTGCTGTTTGACCTCCAATTTTAACTTCAGATTCGTTTTCAGCGGAAAAAAATACGCAAGAAAATCTAAGTCCGACACCCAGCACACACCACTATTTTTTGTGGACCTCTGTAATCTTTTCTTTTTAGGGTTCCAAATCTATAAGTAATTATCAAAAGCTTTTTTAAATATTTTTCATTTAATATGCTCTTAATGTTGACACTTAATTTATTATAAAATTTAATTTATTTATTTATTTAACAACAACAGGCGGATACATACAATATCTAAGCCTAATTACAGGTTGTGTTTATAATGGGGACCGGAACACAATAAGAGTATTCCAAGTGTCCAGTTCCTTATGCTACTTAATACTTACTAATTAATTTATACCTATATTCTCTACCAATACTCTAACTACAGATTACACAACTATTTTTACCATATAATACATTCTTAATTTTCTTACAAAACATTTTATTAGAGTCACCAAATATATCCAAAATTGTTGATATTTATTATAATTTATGATCATTGAATTTACAGGAGATTTTCTTTGATAGTTCATTCTATAATATGTCTTAACACTAAAAGTTCTAAAGCCAACCATTCTAGTCCTGTTGGGAACACACAGATTCACCGATTTTAAAGTTACATTATCAAACGATATTCCATTCATAAGTTTAAAAAAATGCAATATGCTTGTGTAAATTCTTCTGTTAAATAAAGTCTTAGGTTATATCTCTTTAAGTTTACTGGGTAGTTGTTGTATACATGTTGCTTTTAATATAATATCTGATATACGAATAATTTTTTTGCATTTGTTCCAACATAATAATATATTTTGTATAGCATGGAGACCAAATAATGCTGGCATAATCTAATTTTGACCTAGAAGCTGTTAAAAGTGTAGTTAATGTCTTTATAGATTTAAAGTTTTTGAATTACGTACAGGGGTAATATGGACTTTCCTCAAACAAAGTTAATCTGTGAATAGGATAGTTGATATTACTTGTGCGGGTATTGTGTTCATATTTAACGTTTTAAATTTATGTGTTTTAATAAAAAACATAATTGTGTCAAAAATATATAAAGCATGACAGTCATAATCCCCTTTATTGAAAAAAACCCCTCTACAAGACTACAAATTCATTCCAAAAATTATCCTTATTACTTTTTTTTGTATCATAAAAATATTTTGTATCTTTGAATTTGGTGCCCAAAAGATTATACCATGTCTCAGAGGACTCAAAATATGCGAAGTACAAAGTTTTTCTAGCAGACACCTGTAAATTTTTCAACACAATACGAAAACTGTAACACATTTTATTTAATTTTTCACTAAGTTCTTCTATATGTCATCAATTCATCAATGTGGATACCTAAAGACTCTAATTTTTTAACCGCGATTTGTTTATTATTAATATTTATTTCCTTAGGTTTGTTATTTTTGTTGAGTTTAGTCCTAAATGCAATGAATGTTGTATTCTCATTGATGAACAATCTATTTCAGTCAAACCAGTCTTTTATTATTTTAAAAATTTGATTTCCACTTTCTACAGGATTAGGAATCTGGGATGCTTCCACTAACAAATTAGTGTCATCAGCATATGATGTTAATCTGTATTGAGGGTTTTCTACTTTAACATTTAAATCGTTCATTCAAAATGATAAACAAGATGGGTCCTAAAATGCTGCCTTGTGGAAAACCTAAACTACTTTGTGCAATGCATTATCTTGTTCCTTAACTACTCTTTATATCCTGTTACTGAAGATTTAAACCACTTTAGAGCATTTTCCCTGATGCCATATAAATGCATTTTTTAAAATAGCAGTTTGAGTGGATCTTCTGTCTGGGTATTCATGTTGGTTTATAGATGTCTTTCATAAATGTCATTAGTTGATCACTCATCACCAATTCGAACAGTTTTGAATAACCAGGAAGTGAGCTTATAGGCCTGAGACTATCAAATGCATCCATACCTCCTTTGTATTGGTTTTATTAAAGCTAACTTCAATTCATCAGGAAAAATACCCTCTCCTAATGCGTTATTTATTATAAAACACATTACCTCAACAATCACTGGGATGCTGAGTTTTACTATACTTGTATGTATTTGGTCATCTCCAGAGCTGTTTTTATTTTTTATTTTTTGATAAAATCATGAGATCATTCTGTGAAACTAGCGTTAATTTAAAAACTAACCAGTAATCTTTTAATTTATTAATTTCTTTGTTTATTGAAATTCGTTTTTATGTTTTGTTTCACTTCACACAAAAAGGTTAGTTGGTCTGAATCTTAAGACCATAATTTAATATTACTGTTTGTTTTTAGGAACAGGCCATTTGGCTAAATTAGACGCGGAGGAACCAGTACATTTTTTCCGTTCACACAGAGAAAGTTCTATGTTAGCCGTGGCTTTGGAAGATTTTAGTGTAGTAATAGTGGACATTGACACTAGGAGGATAGTAAGGAAGTTTATTGGACACGTAGCACAGCTGACTGATGCTACTTTTAGTCCGGATTCGCGGTGGCTGAGTAAGTTTGAACTATCGTAAATATTCGTTTTTTCTTTCAGGCGTTTATTTATTTTCTCTTATACCCATATAACTTGTATACTGGATATTTCCATTTAATTATTTGTTACTATTTTTAGTAACATCTGCAATGGATTGTAGCATACGTACATGGAACATACCTTCAGGTCAGTTAATTGATCAGTTTGCCACTGCAGCCGCACCTATATCCATTGATATGTCACCTACAGGCGAGGCACTGGCCACGGCTCATGTAGATTATTTAGGTAAGCTAAAAGATCAGGTGCTTATCAGTTTTAATAATACAACCCAAAGAAGATGTGCTATTCGCAAGCTGGTGTCCTGCATGGGTGATATAATTTGCTGATACACAGACCTCGTGAAGCAAGATAGCGGGCCAGTTATTTCTTATGCACTTCCATGTTATGGGTATCAAATGAAAGGGTCGACAAGAAGAATACGAAACATTTAATAACGCCACTCTAAATCCAATATGGCCGACCCCCATCTATAATCTTTAAACTAAACTATTAGTAAAAAAACATTTTTAAAAACAAGCTTAAATTTTAGGGTTCGAGGATATATATATCAATGGATATATATCATGATATATATTCGATATAATTATATCAAATGATTTTTTATGATATACCTGGTGATTCAGAAATCGATCACGAAACTTAAAAGGGTGATTTTACATTACAAAATAATGGTAGAGGCTCATATAATTTTTTCAAAGTTCAATTTTTTTTTTTTGGTTTTTAAATTTTTTACTTACGGAAAAACCGATTCCACTAATATTTGAAACGTAGACTGAGTCAATTGCGCTTCATCATTTTAGTTTTCAGATTGATTGTGTGCCGCTAGGGCACTTTACCTACATTGAAAATTGTTTTTTTGTCATAATTTTTTAGTTTTAAAAGCTACACAAGTTTTTAGTATGTTTTCTTAAAGACTGATGCAAGGCGTTTAAAAAAGGTGCTCTTTATTTAACTCGCTAAATCCAACCGTTTAGACGTAAATCGCCTTTCAAAATTAATTGGCAGATTCATTTTTTCTCATTTTCTTACCACCAGATGCCAGGTAATTGGCAATTTGAAAAAAATGACTTTTTGAAAAAAAAAATATATGAGACACCATTATTTTGTCATGTAGAATCACACTCTTAAGTTTCGTGATCGATTTTTGAATCACCCTGTATATCAGAACAAAAATGGTTTAAAAATTTTTATATTATTAAGTAATTTTTGGCGTTTGTTACTGTATTTCTACATCCCAAATGTAGATGGGGTTGGAGTAGAGTGAAAACAGACTCCCTAATAGTAAGTTGTAATGCATAAATGGCAATACTTCTGCCGGCCTTAATGGCGTCAGTCGTGTCAGAAAAATTTTGTTACGAAAGAGTTAAGTTTTTTGTGTTCATCTCATTGTTTTTTCAAAGCCAGTAATCGACAAAGCGCAGAAACGATTTTACTTCATTATTGAGTATTTAAGAAGCATTACATAACTTTTGTATTTATAGAATATAACTGTTTATTAACAAAATGGATATATATATATATATATATATATATATATATATATATATATATATATATATATATATATATATATATATATATATATATTATAATGGTAGAGGTTCTTGAGCCTTGTTATATAATTCAATAAAGAAAATAGTTTCTTGGGCATATGGCTGTAACATGTAGCCGACTTAGCCTCACACCCGAGGTTTCCATCCTTTTGGAAACCCTGTATTTTAATGCGATTAGCAAAAAGCATACCTCTTACTACGTAATTATTTTTTGTTTAATTGAGAGCCATATGCCCAAGAAACTATTTTCTTTATTGAATTATATAACAAGGCTCAAGAACCTCTACCATTATAATATTATATTTGCAGTAGGGCGAAAATACTGCTTTTCTAATTCTTCTCACTTATTTCAGATTTCGCTAGGCGCCGCCCGACGTGGTATGGCAAAACTACTCATTCGAATTTCACAAACCCGTGAACTAATGGTGGCCATTTCTCCTTTGTCAAAAGGTGTCTGTTTTGCGATTTTTGAATATTATGGCCATGTCTACCTAGATGGCACTATATAACATTTTTAAATTGTTTATCATTTAACATCATTTTGTATCAATATGCTTTACTGGTTGCATTGGAGTTAGTCTGGTAGATGGCGCCAGAGTCATTTAAATCTTTTCTTACTTTTTTATGTAGAATGGTTTTAAAGACTTGGTGAGCCTTTCTCAGTCGTGTCTTGGCTTACAGCGGATGTGACCATCCCCAACAAAGGGTGAAACATGTAGCCGACTTAGCCTCACACCCGAGGTTTCCATCCTTTTGGAAACCCCGTAATTTTAATGCGATTAGCAAAAAGCATACCTCTTACTACGTAATTATTTTTTTGTTTAATTAGAGCCATATGCCCAAGAAACTATTTTCTTTATTGAATTATATATATATATATATATATATATATATATATATATATATATATATATATATATATATATATATATATATATATATATATATATATATATATATATTTTGTCATTGAATTTACCTGTGTAGATAAAGAAGAATACAATATGTAACTTTGGATATCGGAACGAAAAATTTAGCATAAAAAGAATGTTAACTTACTAGTAATTCTTATAAAAATTTAATAAACAAATTTAACAAAAGTAAATCATACAGAAAATTTAATAACAATTCTTTAAAACAACAGATTTCATAATATAAAAACAAAATATAAATTAAAATGGTAAAACAAATAAGTTTTTTTTAACTATGTATTATTTAATTTTAGGCAAAACCCTATACTAACATTTTTCTTTGAACCTTTTTTTTGCAAAATCAATAATTATATCATTAAAATTTACGATTTCATTTTTTAAAAAATTAATCGTAAATTTGCCGCCCATAATATTTGCCGCCCTAGGCTTCAGCCGACTCAGCCTTCGCCTAAATCCACCCCTGGTAACTTGACCTCGACATAAGTAATTCTAAGAAAAAAAAATATTTTTTTTTTATCAAATAGGTAAATCTTGCGACGAGCTTTTACATAATTTATAAATTGTGTAATGTAATAAATTGATGGGTTTGGTTTAATTTAAAGAATATTTTCTTCTTTTTAGTAAACCTAAATTGAAGAATGTTTTTAAAAAAAAATTAATTTATTAATATTTTTTCTTATCATGAATGTATTAAAAAATAATACAAATTTTCGATATCAGCAGTGAAATAAAGTTAATTTAATGGTGGCGTCCGTCGTGGGATCAATAAAAAAAACGTCAAAACAAAACAAAATTACTGCGCCATCTTCTTCTGCTCTAAAAAGTGATCTCAGTATTTTTATTTTTTTACCATTAAAAGTAATGTTAGAAAAAGTAAAAATCGAAACTCTACAATTGCGGTTTTTACGGACATCTTCGGAAATATTCGGAATATCCGAAACTTTAAAATAACTAATCATTAAATTGCCCAACTTTTCTACTACCTTACTTTCGCTATATCTCTTAACGTTAAAAATTCCAACGATAACCTTTAAATTTGCTTCACAGGCATATTTTTGTGGACAAACAGAACATTATATCAGAAAGTGACACTAAAAGCTTTGACTCCTGAGGAGGATCCACCTGTTGTTGATTTACCAGAGGTAAGATAATACTACATTTCTATTAAAGTGTATACATATATGTACTAGTATTTCGCTGTGGGGACTACACGGTTTTGGCTATTTTTAAATGACGAATTTCTCATACCAACTTTAATCCCCTGTTTTAAGAGCATAAAGTTTCAAAAATTCTACCAGTTACTATTTTTCCGGTAATCAGAAGCCTAATTAACACATCCCATATTTACAACTGCAAAAATGACGATTTTTCTGTGCACTTTTTCATCTTCATTTTAACCCCCCAAGGGATGTTATTCCAGAAATAAAAATAGATAATTTTTAATTTTATTCAATAGGCTACATACCAATTTTTATAATTCTAAATCCAATAGTGACGAAGTTCCTTACAAACCTTTACTCACCATTCTACACCTTTAGGGGAGGAGGGAATTTCCTATAATCCTTTTTTAGCTGGCACTCATATTCTATGTCCATGCTAAATTTCATATTTATTGGTCAAGTAATTTTTGAGATTTTGTGATTAGTCAATGTATAAATGAGCGAACTTTTGCGTCAAACACCAAAATACCTCATTTTCTGAAATGACTAGTCAGTTGACGACAAACAGCTTAATATTACAGTGTCGCACTCACTATTAAATCGTTTATATTTGTTATAAATAAAAGACCTTATCTTCACTAAAAAGGTTTAGTTTCTTAAGGGACCCGACGCGTTTCGATTAAACAACCATTATCGAGGGCCAGTTTTATATATCACTTTTGCACATGGTAAACTGCGTCAAAACACAAAAAACATACATTTTTCAATGGTTTACAACACTTAGTTGTAAACCATTGAAATATAGTCTTTTATTTATAACAAATATGAATTGACTTCACCCTGGAGACAAACTCAAAAAATTAAAAAATATTAAATCGTTTGCCTTTTTTTAATAATATAAATATACTTTTTTAAACAATAAGATTTAAAGTAAGTAACCATTTAAGAAAATGAGACTTATTTAGAATTAACAATTTCATCAGTTGTATTAAGGATTTTTTCGCGACTTGCCGTTTTTAACTACTGGTTGATAGCAGTTCTTTCCCCACCATTCTAACCGTGTTTAACCCGCCTATCCTCGCAAAAACGAAACGGTTTACGTATGTCAACTTACAAACTAATCGTTTAATACTTTTAAGTTTAAATTTAAATGTTAGGTCTTTGGAGAGTTAAGAAATATATAAACCAAATTTTTCATTTAATAAGATATTAGCTGTTTCCAAGTCAACTATAACAAGTAAATTTTTTCTTTATGATTTAAATATAATCGCACTAATGCATCCATTTGGAAATTAAGTAATAAACCAAAAAATCTGCAATCTAAATAGTTGTTAATAGTGTTAAACCATAGCAAAAAAAACATCACAAGAACCAAAACAATAGAAAAGCCGCGAATCCTCCATTTTTTAAAATTTAAACTTGACATAACCATTATTAACGCTCCTCCTGACCAGTGGCGATAGCGGTAGATGTGGGTACAAAGTAATGACGTAGATACTGACGTCAGAAGACCTTCCCCTACGTTACCGCTTCTCGCGAAAATAAACCGGTATGTTAAGGCTCTATTACCGCCGCCATTTTCGGTTCTTTTTATGTCAAATGCAATTAGTTTAAATATTTCAACTAGATGGCGTACACGTGTCGAATTTCAATAATTTATTTCTTTGCGTAAATCGGTTGTAAATTTTAAAGGAAATCTCAACACAAAAGGGTGGAATGTGGCTGCCTGGAGAACAGGCTGTGTTGCCGTTAACAACAAAACTATTGATAATACCACGAAAAATTTGTTCAAATTCAATCGACAGGCAAATTTGTACTAAAGGAACGAAAATAAACTTAAGTCTGCCATTACTTTCGATTTATTTTTGGAATTAACTCAAAAAAGAACGTATATCAAAATTATTTTAAAGGGCATGGCACACTTCTTATGGATTTTAGTATTTTATTTTGGAAGTCCAAATAAGCATTTTCTTTCATTGCACCAACCTTGTAGCTATACAGGGTGATATCATATAATAAAGCCAAAAATTCTTTAAAATAATTATTTTATTTATTACAAAATACTGTCTGTTACCCTAGACTAGTAAAATTAGGCATTTTTTATATAAAAAAAATATATATTTTATACCAAGTACTTTTTTTATCGTGTACAGGGTTTTTAGCTGTCTTGTCCTACAGGGTGTACGATTTATTAATGAACCAACAAATATAGTCTAGTCGGACTAAATATTAGTATATTACATACCGAGAGTGGTAAGAAGCCCATTACACACGATTTCGAAAATTACGGTAGGAGCGTGAGCGAGTACCGTAATTCGAAAGAGTGTGTAATGAATGGGCTTACCACTCGAGTTGTGTACTATACTTTTTCTACGACTTTATGTTTAGTTTTTTTATAAATAAAAGCAGAAGATTATGTAAACTTTGAGTAACAATACAAATAATAATACAAACATTTGCGTTGTCAAGGCGATGCTATTTGTTTCATAGCCAGCTTTACGTAAAATCTATTGAAAGTTTTCAAGATTTTGGGGGCTCGCGGCTAATGCGATTGTGGAACTGTTACGTAATATATATATATATATATATATATATATATATATATATATATATATATATATATATATATATATATATATATATATATATATATATATATATATATATATATATATATATATATATATATATTTAAACGTAACTGCCCTTACGCACAGTTTGGCTTCTTACAGTATAGTGTTTGTAATTAGAGATTTACTGATAAAGTAGACGGTGTGTAATTAGGTTCTTACTAATATAGGAGTAGAAAAAATATATTACGTCAGTTATTATTATAACCTATAGGAATTTCGTAACTTGTCAGTAACTCATTCATACATACAGCGTGTCCCTCCAAAAATACCTTTTTAGAAACCGGGTGAACCAAAATTATATGGCGGTTTTATTTATATTTTTTTCCAGTCATTCTGAAACCGCTGTTGTAAAAAGGTTTTTTTTTCACCGATCTACACTATAAACATACTGGGCGATGTAAACAGATGTTTCGAAAAGTGACTTAGTATTACGTAAAATGTCGCAATTTAATACAAACATGAATAATAATCAATGAATAATATCTTACAGTAAAAATACAAATTACGGGTTTTAAGGTGACCCTAAATCATTTCAAAAAAAAAATAAATAAATATAAAAAATAAACACTATGGTAAACTTCAAACAGTAACAAGTTAGATACTGTTTGAAGAGGGACATATTTTTATTAGTAACTCATAACAACAATAATGTATTAATTAGTTGTGGTTAGTTTTATTCATTTAAATCAAACTAAGGCCATTGTTAAGCCTTATTAAAAACTTAATATTAAAATGTTTTTAAAAGTAAACTAAACTATTTATAAGAAACAGAGATAAAAAGATCATACTAGTCAAGAACTTGTGGTTGCTGCAACAATGTTGACGTGTGTAAATGCAATTTGAATATTGACATGAATAAATAATTTGAATTTGAATTTGAATGCTCTATGTGTAGCGTCCAAAACAGTTGAAAGTAAAACAGTTGTTAAATATTTAACAACCTGTTGATACCAAGCATATCCCAGGTGTCATATTACACTGGCAACATGGGCACATACGCCAAGCGTTCTGGCACCCACTTTGCATGTGCAATAGGTACCCGAAATAGGATTACCATTTTCTTGGAATGGAGAAAGCAAATATAAAATGAAAATACTATGCTTAATAGCTTGCGTAAACCTTGAAAATATCTTTGCTGTTATTAAGCCAGGTTCAAATTGTTGAACTTGAAAAATATATTCATTATTTGGTTCCCTTTCAGCGGTATCTCGAATATAAGCTGAAGAAAGCCCCACTTGATAGGTACCAAATGTTTTAGAAATAACATAGTCTATAGGCAAAACAGGAAAATCAATATTATTATTTTCCATATTGTTCCGTGACACCCCGTATAAAAACACGTATCCTGGTTTTACACCTTTTTATTGCAAATCAAGTTCACAAACGTTTCTAAGGTAACAAAAATTCAACGTAACGTTATTGTGACAACTGTTTAACCTTTAACTATCTGTCAACTTCTTATCTCTTTGAAATGCAAAACAAAACTGGCCCGTGCGGACTTTCCTCGCGCTTTTTATAGTAAAGTGGAAAAGAATAGAAAAGTCTGGAAAAGTCTAGAATTAGCTGGAAGAATTATTTTACTACAGGATGTGAGAAAAGTGTAAAATGAATGTCTCCAGCGCCCTCAGGATAATCCGCAACGACCGTCGAAAAAGGGAAAAACTAAGGTAACCTATTTCAAATAAATTATTAACCTAAATAAAATAATTCTAACCTTTTACATTTCTAATAACTAAACACTAACTAAAGAAAGTCCGTAACAATATTTACCCATGCACCACCACCTCGACGTAAGTTAAAATAAAGTATACCTCTTGTGCATTGAAAATGACCTCCTTTGTATTCTTAAATTGGAGCCGTTTGGCGCTTTTAAATATGTGTAGTCGGAGTATAAAATTGTACAATGCTCTTCGGATTGGGGATTATATAACCGATTTGTAAAATTGTCTACATGTCTTTGGATGAATCGTTCCCTATTTCGAACTTCTGCGCAAGCAAACCCTTATTTTACTTTATTGTGCAATATTCTACTACTACTACAACTGAATTGCGTATGACTGGAAAAAATATAAATAAAACCGCCATATAATTTTGGTTCACCCGGTATCTAAAAATGAATTTTTTGGGGGATACACTGTATGTATAAATGAGTTACTGCCAAGTTACGACATTTCTATAGGTTATAATAGTAACTGACATAACATATTATATTTAGGCCTACTGGACTGTATATTTGTTGGTTAATTAATAAATCGTGCACCCTGTAGGACATGACAGATAAAAACCCTGTACACGATAAAAAAAAGTACCTTGTATGGAATATATATTTTTTTTATATAAAAAATGCCTAATTTTATCAGTCTAGGGTAACAGACAGTATTTTGTAATAAATAAAATAAATATTTTTAAGAATTTTTGGCTTTAATTTATGGTATCACCCTGTATAGCTATAAGGTTGGTGCAATGAAAGAAAATGCTTATTTGAACTTCCATAACAAAATACTAAAATTTCAAAACAATCTGACGGTTTTAACCTTTATTTAAAATATTTTTTGTTTGTTGAACGCATTTTTAAAAGTATTTTACCGTACAAAATATTTTTGCACTATTTAAAAAGCGCTAAGTCCGACCCTGAGCACGTGTAATCATGAATGGAAATTATGAATGACATCGCCCTCTGGCGAGAGAAGGCTTGAACCTAAGGGCGTGAATATTCAATTAACTGGAATTAGCTTGTCAACCGCGCAGAATACTGCGTGCATATGCTTCTCTTACAAGATAAGCAAAAGAGACGGATATACTTCCCGAGCCGGTGTGATCGGTGACGAGCGTAGGGGAAATTTGACATAAGCACAAAATGTTGATTTTTCGTGTTTTCGATACTTTAGGTACCAAATATATTAACAAAAACAAAAGTTTGGTGGACTTTTTGGAAGAAATCACATCTAAAGAGGTTGGAAATTTGCATTCGCTACTGGAATTTCTTATTTTGTGCGCCAGTCGTAAGAATCGCGCTGTTTTGTATTGACTATTGAATTGTACAAAAATCGGTGTTTTAGAATTATAAAAACCAACTATTTATGAATGAAACGGACGAAAAAAGATGCCCGTACTTGGTCGTTAGTTCTTCCTTGAATATCCTTGCAAATATCGGGTAAGTCCTCTTGTTTTTACTTAAGTGTTTGGTACCTAACTGAGAGGTTCTTTTCATGTGTAAAATGTTACGTTTTTCAATATGGCCGCCAGTGGAAATGGAGCCTTAACAGTGTCTACTTTATCAAACTTTCAGTTTGATCTTAAAAATTCTCTACCTAGCGAAGAGGGTCACGCCAAACTCTTAATGCCCGAAGATTTAACAAACTTTACTGAGTTTGGGAAAATGTTAGATAAATCTCGGGAAAGTAATGATTTTACAATTCCTATAGAAAAACTGAAGTCTCTTGGTCCTTCCTTGATAGATTTTGAAATTAAATCTCTTGCCCCAGAAGGTGGTGGATCGATAGATATAATGCTTCAATTTTTAAAGCTTGTCGAAGCAATTTTAAAATCTAATAAAGACTTTGAACTGGCTGAAGCTTATTTAAGTGTATTTTTAAAATCCCACGGGACTTTAATAGCAGAAACTGAGGTTTTAAGAAATTTTCTGACTAATTTAACAAGTTGCCATTCGGTAGTATGGAGCAGGTTACAGGAGAAATTGATGTACAATATTTGTGTTGTACAGAATTTAAAAACTATGTAAGAAAAGTGTTGAATAAATAAATATTTTTTATTATTATTTTTTACGGTTTTACTTTCCCACTAAAAACACCGGTTTTAGGCAGTAAAACAGAAACATTTTTCTTGAGATCCCCCTTCAAACTGAAAGGGGGGTTCATTTAAGAACCTCAAACCCTTCACCGAAAAAACGCAATTTTATATCTGTTTGTTATTAAAAAAATTATGGAATTGCCCGAAAATTTTTCCCTTTCCTCGTTTTTTCCCAAAAATTGGTATACGGAGGTTTTTGAGGGCTGATTACGAATTAAAAAAATTTTTTTTTTTAAAAATTTTTTTGTTTTTCGAGATTTTTTATCATCAAAGTGAAACCAAAAATAACTTATACATATTTTTTCTTTTTGACAGAATTCTTGATTTTTACACCAAATTACACAATATTTCACAAACATCTTTTAAAAACTTATTTTTATTTTAAAATTTTACATTTTTTTCCCATTTAATTTCAAACCCCCACTTACACCCAAAGTGTGGGAAAACCATGTATCCCCCAGCCCTTTTGAAAAAAAATGTGGTTGCTCCTTTTTGAACTTGAAAGTTCGCAATTTAAGGAAAAAAAGGTGTAAAATAAATAAAAAAAGGGTTTTTTTAAAAGGTGTTTATAAAATATTGTGTGCCATTTATGTAACAAAAAAGAATTGGGGAAAAAAAAAAAGGGGGGAAAAAAAAAAGGTTAGTTTTTTTTTTTAATTTTTGATGATGAATATCTAAAAAACGTTCCAATTTTTTTTTTTTGCAGATTCGAAACCCCCCAAAAACCCCCGTATCCAAAAGGAAAAAATCAGGGGGCCTTTCGAAAAAAAATTTTTTTAAAAAGGGGAAAAATAACCCCCCCCTAGAATAGACCCCAGTTTTGGGTTTTATTTTCTTTGGAAACCCTTTTCTGAATACCGAACTTTTTGGGGAACGTCTTTTTTAAAAGGATTTGATCTTCAAGCAAAAAAAAGAGCTTCGCTTTGCTTTCACTTTCTTTGGTCCCGTCGGTGGACGTTCAACCAGCTCTCCCCCAGACCGTTGATAAACGGGGCCCCAGGCTTTGTACGGGGAATTCTGGATAGTCGGGCTTTTCCCCCAAAACCGAACTTTTAAAAAAATTAAATTCTCAAAATTTTCTAAAAAAAATTTTCTTATCGATGCAGGCAAAAAATTTTGGGCATCCGACCAGATGACTGCTACTTTTTCGCAAAACCCTTTTTTTCTGTCAGTACTCCCCCTTTCCCGAGCGCGCAACCTTTTCCCCCAAAGGGAAAAAAACCCCCTTTTCGGGGGGCTCCCAGAAAAAAACAGATATGGAATCATCCTCACAGCGCTTGGCCCCGAAGAAGGACTCCCCCCTTTTGGCGAGTTTCTTCTTTTTCCCCAAAAAACCCTT
Source organism: Listronotus oregonensis (assembly GCA_019359885.1). NCBI lineage: Eukaryota > Metazoa > Arthropoda > Insecta > Coleoptera > Curculionidae > Listronotus > Listronotus oregonensis. Next base: position 15,264 of record JAHBCN010017611.1, read on the forward strand.
GATACAGCTCCTTCAGCCGCCTTCCCCCGGGAAAAATAGAGTTTTTTTTTTGCGAGCAATTTCCCCCGGTCGGGGCCAAAACCTTCCGGGAAAAAAAAAGGAAAAAAATATCAGGGTTTTTTCCCCCTTGTTCTAAATAATGGTGGGGGGGGGTATTTTAATGCGCTTTGAAATAAACCGGTATTAAAGATAGAAGAGGCCTGAACCGTCCTTCGATTAAAAAAGGGAAAATTTGTACTTTATTTCCCTTTTCTGCTGGGGAAAAAACGATAGGGCCCGGGGCTTCTTTTTTACCCTTTTTTCCGGAAGTAAAACCGTATAGGGGGTTTTTCGGGACCCCCTTTGACGACCGATCGCCAAAATTTTTTTATGGGCGCACAATGCCCCACCAATCAAAAACTTTCGGATGTCATGGGTCGATTTCCGGTTTTTGCCCTACCCTTTTTAAAAACCCCCTATGGGAAAAAATTCCCCGCCGACCCAAACAAAGGGGGAAAAAAACCCGGGGGACTTTTCCCCGGGGAGGGAAAAGGGGCCCGGTTTTTCCGGGTGATATGCAAAGGATTTTAAGTTTTGGGTTTTTTGGATCGGGGTGTTACAACCGAATTTTGGGTTTTTTAAGTTTGGGTTTTTGTACGGTTTTTTGGGGGAAGGGGGCTCAGAAAGTTTTGGGGTTTTTTTGTTTTTTTTAAAAAAAAAAAAAAAAAAAATTTTAGTAAAATGTTAGGCGTGCGAGTTACGCCTTTTTAAAAAAAAACTGGGGGGAGCCCAAAAGGGGTCCCCCTCTACAAATTAAAAAATAGTGTCCCAAAAAATTTTTCCCCGGAAATTTTTTAATAAAGCAATGTTTTCTTTGCCTTTTAGGCTTGAGATCGGGAAAAGTTGGTGAACAATGCGGGGGGTATTGTTGTTTTTCCAAATTATTTGAAAAAAACCTTTTTTAAAACTCCCCAAAAGCCCCGAAAAATTTCCCCTGCCCCGAATGGGAAAAAAGGGGAAATTTTTATATGAAAAACCCCCATTAAAACATGTTATTTCTTTTTTTTTTAAAATTTTTTTTAATTTTTTTCAAGAATCAAAATGCCAACTTTTTATGTTTTTTTTTAGGGGAAAAACTTTTTAAGACTATAAAAGCCCCTTTTTTGGGAAAAAGGGAAAAAAAACCGGATAAAAACCAAAGGTTAATTTTTGAAGGGTTCAAAAAATAAAAATTTATTTAATTTTTTATTAAAACTATTTGGGGGTTGGGGGTTTTTACTTTTTTTTTTTGCATTAATTTTTTTAAAAAACCTAATTTAAAAAAATAAAATTTAATTTTTTCAGGATTCACTCAAATGAAAACCCCAAAAAAAAAACAGTGACTTTAAGAACCGGGGGCCTATTAATTCCCCAAAAAGGAAAATTTCAAATGGGAAGTTTGATTTTTAAAATTGTTGAAGTTAGGGAAGCCATTTTCGGTATCCAAATTTTTCGCGAATAAAAGGGCAAAAAGAATGTTTTTTAAATAAGTCCCCCGGTTTTAAAGGGGTTTTTTTAAAATTTCCCCTTTTTTTCTGCTGTTTTATTTTTTTTTGACTAAGAATTTAAAACCCCATTTTTTAAAAATTTTGGGGGAAAGGGATTGAACGGGGCCAAAAAGACCCCGGGGCCCCAAATTTTAAAACCAAATTAATTAAAAAATTTTTCCCTCCTCCAGATAAAAAACATGACACAAAACCCCCTCGTTTGGGTTAAAAATTTGTGTTTATTTGCCCTTATCCAGTCAAGATTTTTTCGGGGGAACATTTAAAATTTTTTAAAATTTGGGGTCCCAGCCTTGGGTAGAAATTCCCAGTCAAAAAAATAATAAAAATTAACAAAATTATTATGGTTTAAAATTAAAGGGTTTCCCCCCTTTAAACCTGTATTCTAATTGAGACTGTTTTTCATTTTTTTAAAAAGCTTTCCCCGTCTCCCCCCCAAAAAACAACTGTTGGTAAATTGTTCCACTTCCTGACTATTCTATTTGATAGAAAGTTTTGGGGAGGCCCCTTTAAAAACGCTCTTGTTTTAACTTGTATGTACGCCCCCTTAATCTGTCGTTTTTTTTTTAACTGGAAAAAATTTTAAACTGACAGAATAATGCCCATCAATATTTTGGGGGTTATAAGGTCTCCCGAGGTCGACGCTCTGACAAAAAGGGTTTTAAAATTTAAAAAAATTTTATTCTTTCCTCATAAGATAAATTACGGATAATTGGGAATTTTTTTGGGAGTTTGTTCCAAGGCATGTTTTATCTTTAACAAAATATTTTTAATACTGAGGCTTATATTATTTTTGGGTTTCTTGCCTATTTTTCAAACCTTTTTTAAAATTGGTTTTTAAAAATTCCAAAAAGGTTTTTTTAAAGCCCTCTTTTAAAAGGGGTTAAAACTGTTGGGGTTTTTAACCCATTTTCCATATGAAGCTCCCATTTAAAATCATTAGAGATTGGGGAACCCCAAACCCCTTTTGGGGTGGATACTGTTTTAAAAAGGGACTTCTCCAAAAGGGTACCCCCAAAAAGGATTGTTGGGTTTTTTGCAATACTGAACACTTTTCTTTATTATTTTTAAAGACCATGTAGAACATCATTTTTTATTGTTTTTAGGTCATTTACTAGTAATTGTAGTTTGTTATTGGGTTATTATATAACTTGGGGGGCATCAGCATACATGGAGAAGGAGATGTTATTCCTTTTAAAAAACACAAATAAAAAAAAAAATTAACAGGATTGG
>JAHBCN010017612.1:0-18125 GCA_019359885.1 Listronotus oregonensis
TTTCCCAAAAAAGCCTATCTAGTAAATTTAGCAATATTTCTATTCCTTTTAGGTTTTCAACGCTCTTCTCCTTTTTTTTCGAATACCCCCTGTATTCTTTATTAACAAATTTAATTTCATTTGGTTTTTTTTTTTTTTTTTTCAAACTTTTTCGTTTTATTAATGAGCCTAAGTGACTTGTCAATTTTGTCACAATGTTCAGCCTTTTTTCCTTAAATCAACTTGAAGGAATGGTGTAGAATCATATAAGCATGTCTTATAATAAAAAAAGCCAAATTCCTCGACTCTAATCCACTTAAAAAAAGGTTTTATATTTTGTGGTGGGCTTATGTATTAATGGGTTCTTGTTGGGTTCATTCCCCAAAAAAATTTTTTATAAATTGGACCGTTTGGTCCTGGCCGGGGGGGGATAGCGACTGAGTTTGCCCTATTGCCCCTATAATATGGCAGATGGTTGAAACAATAAAAAAGGAATACCCCAAAATCCCAATAAACTTCAATTTAAACACTTATCTTTTTTTTAAAATTAACTTAAATAGAAATAATAATAAAAACGTAAAATAAATTTCTAAATTTTAACATAAAAAAAGAATTTTAAGAAATTTTAGTTGTTCTTTATAACAATTTGTTATTGATAAAAGTTCTTAGAATCCCCTTTAAATTTAAAAAAGTATATATATATATATATATATATATATATATATATATATATATATATATATATATATATATATATATATATATATATATATATATATATATATATATATATATATATATATATATATATATATATATATATATATATATATTTTATTATTTTTTAATTTTTTTTTAAAATTTAATTAAATAGGGGGGTGATAATAATGTATGGTGCAAGTTGAAATTTTGAAAATTCAGCCAAATCAGGGCTTAAATGTTACTAGATAAATACAAAATAAAGTTACTTTTAAAATTTTTAATTTTTTATTTATTTTTATTTGATATAATAAACGAAAAATAGAACCAACCAAAAATTAATATATTTTTTTAACATTTATAACTTAGTTGTTCTAATTTGTAATGGGGGGAACCCCAAAATATAAAAAACTTTTGTTAATTATTGTTTTAAAATTAAACCCCTTTTTTTTTAATAAAAAAAACATGTTAACAATGTTTAATTACCTTTAAACATTGTTAAAAAAAATTTACCAATAGGGGTTTTTTTTTGAAATTCGGAAAAATTTTTTTTTTTGTCCTCGAATGTTTTCATTTAGAAAATGTCCTCGTAAGGTCTGGTCCTCAAAACCCCTGCAATTTTGGGCCCCCCGTAATGTACCTTTTTAATTTTTTTTTTTTTATTGAGTGTTTGGATGCAAGCAACTGTTTAGGGGCAAAAAAAAAAATCAAACCCCAAAGTGCAATTTTAAAATATCCGAAATACTACGTTTAAGGATCCCTCTCGCGCAAATGTTATGGGAAAAACCTCCCGTACGATCTCCACGTATAGGTGTGTGTGTGTGTGTGTGTGTGTGTGTGTGTGTGTGTAAATTCCTAATGTTGGTTGTTAATTTTTTGTGATATATATTTTTTTTTGTTTGCGCTAATACCTTAACCATATATCTTAGCAGTTAGTTTTACAGGATAAACGATTTTATTTCCATATCCTATAAAAAAAACATAAATACATAATAAAAATAAAATACGAGATAAAGCATCGTGATGTCTGCTCGGGGACTTTGGTTTTTTTTATTAGTATCCTAATTTTTCTGCTAATCTTCTGAAATATAAGTAACAAATTTAAAAATTTTATTAAAATTTGAAGAAATATTTGAAGAGACATCATGTTTTTAAAGTTCGCTTTAATTAAAAAGATGAAAAAATATATAAGAAAAATGTAAATTAAACCATTTCTAAGTAATTACCTTCTTAATTTATTAAAACTTTAGTTTAAATACATACTTTTGGAATGTGACATCATGTATTTTTTACATTTCGCTTATCAATATTTTTTTTCTCATTTGATTACATACTTATGTATTAACGATTTTATGTTTACTTATTTTTTTTAAATTTTTTTTTAAGTAAATTGGAGTACTTCTGTTCTTGTAAATTAATGTTCAAAATCCATATTTATAAATAAATATTATTAAAAAATGTAAAAAGATAAACATTACACTTTTAAAAAAAATATTTTTTTATTTTTTACCCACCAATCCGTTTTGTAAAATTAAAGTTTGTTTATCTAATACAACATCATTTAAAATATAAGAATTTTGCTGTTATGTTTAAATTTAAAAAAAACTTACCCCCTACGTAGATTTGTTACATGCAAACCGTTGATGCTTTACCTAAAATAAAAATATAGTTTATTAAAAATAGTACGAAAATACCACAAAAAGTAAATATTTACAAAATTATAAAATAATAAAATATATTTAAAATATTTAATTTTAGTTAAAGCAATTAATATGCTAAATAATATTAGAGATTTATATTTCCACATTAATTTCACACCTACTTTTTTAGATTAAGTAAAATATGAGAATAAGCCTTGATTATTAAAGCTTAAATATTTTGGCAATAAATGGGGATAATTGAAAAATATAAAGATAAGTTTTTGAATTGAAGGATTTAATATAAGTCCACTTTTTAAAAAAATCTGAGGGAGATACAATAATTTAAATTAATACATATCTTTATGTTAAACTTATTGAAAAAACTGCAAAAAATTGAATTAAATTTCGAGGCCAAATAGGCAAGATACAACAATTTACGGCAACAATTTAAATATGGGTGTGATATATGTTTACAATTACTTTGTACATATAACATGCTTGTTATATTTTAAATAAAAAATAACATGCAATTTCAAGGCGCTTTGTTTATTTTTTTTCATAAAATTTTTTTGTGTATATTTCAAAAAGTAATTTAATGGGCTATAGTGTACTTTATAGTGGTAATTAATTCATTACAAAGGTATAAAGACAAGCAATTTAGTCGGTTTAATTAAGGTTGCGTTGTCGGATTACTATAAATAGTACTGTCGTTTCGGGCTATTGCACAAAGGGTACAAGAAGCAGTTGCACATTTGTGCATCGTTTAATATGCTAAATAAGATTCACCCCGTGTTGATTACCGTGTTGAACAATTACAACTGAAAGATTGTTTAAGTTTTGTTCAGTTTAATGACTATTAAAAAAAAGTGGTTGAAGCTCAAAAAGGCTTCTTTTAAAACTAAAATTAAATGACAGATAAGGTCTTTTGGCCTTTTTTTATATTATCCATATTATCCACCATTTTATTTGCATTTTAAAGTGACTCACTTTTGGTTTTCCAAATATTTTAGTACACATCTAATATACAGGGTGTTACAGAATGTTGTGAGGAAAATTTAGGGGTAGATTGTACATCCAAATATATGAAAAAAAGTTCATATAAACATGGGTCCGGAAATGCTTCGTTTTTATGATACAGGGTGAGAAAAGTTTTTTGTCTTTTATAGTTTATTTCACATTTCTCGAAAACTCGTGGAGATATTAAGATGAGTTTTTGTACATGCAAATGTATAAATATAGGTCACATCTACATGTACAAAATTGTTTTCTACGGCACTTAGATCAGTGGCGTTCGTGCTGGTCAGTACTTATTTTTAGCGAAAAAACTGTACGCCACTGGTTTTTTCAAGAGTTAGTGTTGCTGCCTTAAAGCCATTTTAATTACGCTTAAAAAGTACCTCCTGGACTTTTTCGTTCTGACTTACCGTTTTCGAAATAAAACTAAAAGTACACTTAGCTGTTTCAAGTTTTATTTATAATTTCATTATTTTATTTGTACTTATTGTTCAGGAATAATGTATTCGATTTTAACTTTAGATCAAATGCTGTAAATGGCTTTCCTCTGCGTTAATGCATGCTGTAAATCGCATTCGAATATTTCGTCTACCCCTTCGAAATATTTGAGGACTCAGGCGAAAAGAGCTTATCCGGATACAGATTAATAAATTAATTTTTATTTTGAAAACGGTAAGTCAGGGCGAAAAAGTCCAGGAGGTACTTTTTAAGCAGAAATAAACTGGCTTTAAGAAAGCAATACTAATTTTTGCGAAAAATAGTGGCGTACAGTTTTCTTCGCTAAAAATAAGAACTTACAGGCATGAACGCCACTGATCTAAGTCCCTTAAAAATAATTTTGTACATGTAAATGTGACCTATAATAATATATTTGCGTGTAGCAAAACTTATCTTAATATTTCTATGGGTTTTCGAGAAATAGGAAATAAACTTTAAAAGACAAAAAACTTTAAACACCCCGTATCATAAAAACAAAGCATTTCCGGACCCATGTTTATATGAACTTTTTTTCATATTTTTACATGTAGAATCTGCCCCTTTCTTACAACACCCTGTATATTGATTTTTTTATCACAAAATTCAAAATAATTTAATATGTATTTTATTTTATAATATTTATATTTTGCACACCAAGAGTCCTATTACTATAATGGCTAGCAAAAAAAAGCTAATTTTAGTTTTGTTTACATAAAGAAAACATATTAATAAAATAAAAGGGTAAAATTTTTCCCCTATTGGTTGCCGTGTCTTAAATATATTTTATATTTTATAACAAAAAAAAAACTATTAATCAATAAAAAATTAATTATTATTTTTAAAAAACCTGTTTAATATGCTACATTTTTTAATATATATTTTTTTATTTTTTATACTGACATTAGTAATGTTATGTAACTGTCATTTGAATTGATTAAACTGGACAACCGTATTCCCCAATAATAAGATCCGAGTTCGATTCTACAAAACTCCATAAATTACAACACTTTTGGTATTAAAAACACACTTTTTATACTTACTTTCTAAGCTTTAAAATTGTTTATTCACTATTAATATTGTACTTCACTTTTACAGTGCTGAACAAGTTTATATATTATATACGGAAAATAAATAAATATTATAAGTAACCCTACACCTCTACTACCCATGTCTCTAAAACATGATTTAACGCAGCCGTCAGATGTCGTTGTCATCGTGCACGGTGCAAATATTTAAAGTAATTAAATTTAAAAGTACACTCTACTTAGGCGTTAACCATAGTCATAAGTATTTTTATTATTGTCTTAAGAGCTTTATATAAAAATAATAAAAATTTGAAATATTATATATATATATATATATATATATATATATATATATATATATATATATATATATATATATATATATATATATATATATATATATATATATATATATATATATATATAATAAAAAATAAATCAACAATAATAGTTTTTTTTACCAACTATACAATTCAAAGAAATCAAGAATAAAATATGTTTCAATTTGACGCTCGAATTTTGCCAATCTGCGCGACTTGGCTACCTTCTAATAAATCACTGCCAAAGTATTTTCTAAAGAAATTATTTATTTTTGTGGAAATAATTATATAATTATTACTAAATAATTATATAAGGTACGTCTAATTTTCAAAGGCTTGATTTAGTATTAAGTATAGCAACCGAATCCCTAATTTTCTATAAATACATTTTTTTCATCAACTATTCTTAAATGATTAACGGTAGAATTCCCAACTCGTTTTATTATTGACAAATGTGTCAAAGATTAAAAATCATTATTTTATTAGGTAAGTAGGTAGGTTTAATGTGAGTGGACTTTTTACGCCCTCCACTGCGACCTCTCGGTCTATTGTGGCTCACACCTTTTTTTTATTTTTCCCAATAGGATTGAACTTCTAATGAATCAAATACCAGATTGGGAGAGAGAGTTCTTACATCTCCTTTTACTCGTGTCGCTACCGGACATGTTCTGATGTGTTCTGGTGTCCCTGTCTCCTAGAGAGTATGACAAGCAGACGATTAGATCCGTCATGCCCTCCTCTCCCGTGGGTAGCTACCAGGTCCTTGTTACAGGACCCAGATGTTCTTTCTAAAGCCGCATCTCCGGCCTTACCCTATGAAAACAGTCCTATCCGCTTTCTGTTTAAAGCCAGGAAACCCTTTTTCCTATAAAGGCGGTTCTGTCCGCCTTCTGTTTGAATTCAGGGAACCCTTCCTTAGCACCTGTTTGTTCGGGATGGATTAGCCCTTTCCCGTAAAATAGGCGCCGGTGACTTCAGGGGCACCTTTCGAAACGGATTCACCCGTTTCGATCGGTGCACCTTTGTCTGCTTGTGACCTTGAGTGACACCTCTCGAAATGGATTTATCCGTTTCGGTCAGCGCACCTTTGTCACTTTTTTCCTATGAAAGCGGTTCTGTCCGCTTTCTGTGTGGAGCTAGGGAAGTAATAGTCCACCACGGCAGAGCCTCGCATTACCGCAGTAAGGCTAGATACTCTGAGAGGTCGCCCTGTATCACAGAGGCACCGTTGGAGACACCTGTTTAAGGCACAGGATGTCATTCACTCATCAGCACGGTATGCTAACACCTTGAGTTAAGCTTTGTGTTCATCTTAGCTTTGGATCCCTTTCCATACACTAGCCAAAACAGTTGCCGATAACCAGCAACTCTAGCGCAAGTTCCAAAAGATCCTACTGGGCCCAACCACGACGACGACGTGTGCACACAGCGGTTGGGATTATTTTATTATTATTATTTTTTATATATATTATTTTATTAACTGACAGTAGCATTGTGACAGTAGCATTGTCATATTTTTTACGTAACTTAAAAATTAGTATAAGAAGCCAAAATTACGTAGTAAGCTTAAGTAATTATCTATTTTGGTGTATTTAATTTTTTGACTATTGAGACATTAACTTTTTTTGTTAACTTGCTTATTGTAGTTTAATTAAGTAATGCTCTAAGACATGATCTTAAATTTCCATGGGTAAATACATTTCGGTCTCTACCAATTAAATTTTTGGTATTTATGCGGGCTACATAACCAGGTTTACTTAGGATAGGGGTGTTATTAAATCTGTCAGATTTAGCAAATTTGCTTTAGATCTAATAGGACTTTATTAAAATGTGGCAAAACATTGTTAAAGTAGATTAAATTTATTTACTTTTAATTAATTTGCATCCCTTAATCAAGTAGTTGGCAGCAGTTTACGTAAAGCAACTTTTATTTTTTTTTTAATTATTTAATTGAATAAATAATAATCATTCTACGTTTTCCGATTTATTTTGTTTCTCAACCAATTTTTTACCGCAAACGTAAACAATATTAAAGACGATTTTTTTAGAATTAAGGTCATTTGGTTAATAGGATAAAGTGGAAGAAACACTGGTAACAAATGTTTATCTTTTAACTAAAATATTTCAGTTAAATTTGTTTTACTATATGTTTTTTGTATCTAAAGGCCCCCACAGACCTCGTTCTTTTTAAGCAGTTTTAATTGTGGCGATAAAAAACGTCGATTAATATTATCAATTTTTCGGCGAAAAGCGAACCGTTTATTAAAAACAAACTGTTTATTGCCGAATGTTTTTAATCGCCATTTTTGTAACAAATAAACACGCTTCATTTACGTTTTTCACTGAGACTGCAGCTTCCTGCGATAAGACGGTTTAAAATTAAATTAAGTGCTTTCGGCTATTAAGACGGTTTAAAATTAAATGTGTAGGGAAATTAAAGTTCTGATCGTCCGACTAAGCAGTCTTGATCGGCGATTAAGAATGTTAAAAAGAACGATAGTCTGTGGGACCCTTTATATGTCATAAATACCTTACCTAATATATAAGAAAATCATAAATTTATGAAAAAAAAACAATTAATTTTAACATTTTAATTTAAGGCGTATTAATAACAAATGTAAAAGTTATAAAGCTTTAATTGTCGCACGGACATGGCATTATTAAAGGCATCTCACACAAGTTTAAAAAATCCTGTTAATAAAATAATGGTTATACTTCTATCTACGTAGAGTTTTTTGGCATGAATTAAACGGAATTGGAAAACTATATTTAACGTCATCTAGTAAAAATAATATTTTTTTATGAAAAGTAAAAATAATGCTTTTGTGGCGATAACAAAAAGTCAAATTTTACTTCGAACAAAACATGTTATGTTTTTTGAAAAGTCGCAAATAATGATTAAAAGCGACAACGAAAATTTTAAATGTAAAAATTAATAGTCAAAAGTATAGGGGACCTAATAACTTATTACGGGTCTTCCTTGGTTGTTATTATGATTTTTACAGATTGACAGTTTAATAACCAAGAAACATTACCGTTATTTTTGAAAGTCGTTAATTTGTGTAAACGATTGTATTTATTATTTTAAAAAAGTTCTTTTTTTTTAAATAACATAATTTTTGTACATAACATAATTATTGTACTTTTGTACCTGGGCGTAAAAATGCTTTATTTTTATGCCTAGGCATAGAAATAGTTTGCTTTTTCGCCTAGCTAAAAAAATATACTTTCTTTTCAATCAAGTCGAAAAATTTGATATTTTTATGACGTAACAGTATGTCCACGGAAAAGGTGTTGAAAAGGAAAAACTTCTTTATTTTTAATTTTATCGAAAAATGCTATTCTTAATAAAAAATTTAGCTACTTCTTAGAGTAAGACTGATAAAAAAATTTAACATATTTTATACGCGGTGTTCAGAAATTGAAAACACTTTAAATGGTACAAGAGTAAAGTTCATTTATTTGAAAAGATATGGAAATAAGTTACTAAGAAAAGTTGTTTAAAAGTAAACGGTAGTCTCTTATACCAATTTTCGAAAATATCGGCCCACTTTTTTTTTATTTGTGACTAAATTTATTTTAATATCAATTTTTATTTTTAATTTCAATTTTATCATTTTTTGCAGTAAAGTAAACATTTTAAGCTCACAATAATACAGCTTATGAATTATGAAAGCGAAGTGTCAATAAAACTTGTTACTATCAACGCCTACTTGTACAAAAATAAGTTGTTGTGAAATTAGTTAATTGATATTAAAATAATTTTAATCACAAACTAATAAAAGTAGGCAGATTTTTTCGAAAATTGGTATTTGAGACTATCTTTTACTTTAGAACAACTTTTCCTTATAACTTATTTCCATATCTTCTCGAATAAATGCACTTAATTCTTGAACCATTTTAGGTTTTTTAAATTTTCTGAACACCACGTATAACATATGTTAAATGTTTCTATCCCAATATTATTCTAAGAAGGAGCAAAATTTTTTATCAAAAGTAGATTTTTCGATAATATTAAAAATAAAGAAGTTTCTCATATTCAACACCTTTTCCGTGGACATACTATATATATATATTTTTAACGGGTTCCTTACAATTACAAAAAATATAAATTTAAATTCGTTATCTGGTATCTCTATTTTTTATTTTGTATATTTTAATTGGTAAAGGATGCATCATCTTTTGTTACAGTATATCATAGCATTTTGTATTGTGAAGAATATTTTATACCAGGTTTTTCCCACGGGTGGTTTTTTACTGAAATAAATTTTTTTTTGGTACTTAAGTATTTGACATAAATACGCATTGTAAGTAAAGGATGCATCTTCGTTCAGTACAGTATATCATATAATTTTGTATTGTGACGAATATTTTATATCGGGTTTTTTCCAGAGGTGGTTCTCCACTGTAATATTTTTATTTTTATAGGATATATTATTTTAAATACAATCATCTTATTTTGTTTTTTACAGTCTCTTCACTCAGTTTAAACGATACTTATACCGTTTTATAACAGAATTTATTAGGCATATTTTAAAAACAGTCTTACCCCACATAGTCGGTATGTGGTACCCAATTTTTTTTTAGGATATGCTATCGAGTTATACTCGTTCTATTAAAAAAAAAATCAGTTATAACCATATATATTTATTACAACTTTTACTTCGTCTGAAGAAGACGTAAAAACAAAAAAAAAAGAATACATTTATTTTCTTATGGCTACTTGATTTAAAATTAACCGTTTTAATCACTCTAGATTAGAATTTTGAAAAATAATAATTTTACAGCAGAAGTGTCCAAAAATGACATATAAGGTGTAATTGTATTTAGAATGTCATCAGTAGGTGGTAGAGGAGCTTTCCTCGCCTGAGGCGATACTACCCCACTTGCCCTTTAAAGGACTCGTGAAGTCTCAGGACGTTTCGAGTTCTGGGCGGTGAGTCAGTTTTCCTTCTTCCTCTTCTTTCTTTTTCTTTTTCTTTCTTCTTTTTTTCCTCTCTACTAAAATTTGGAAATAATGATGATGGCACACCCGAACGTAAAGTTATCCGGAGGTAAAATACCCCTCCATTCGGTTCTCCGGGCGAGGGGTACATTTGAGGGGCCACCATCGAAAAGTCTAATATCCTTCACAAATATATGTGGGCTTAACTCCAACGTAAACTCTGTTCACCATTATCTTCAATCCTCCAAACCCCACATACTATTTCTCACCGAAACCTAAGTAAGTCCCAAAACAGCAACCAACCACCTCCTGTTCCCAGGTTATGAACTCATTTCATCTTTTCGACCCCATGGCGGCGTTTGTGCTTACGTTCGCAACGACCTGGCTTGTGCTAGGTTTCTAACCTCAATCGGGTAGGCCCGATATTCTTTGGCTTAAACTTTCTTTCAGATCTTCTACCAAATTTATCTGCTGTATATACCGGTCCCGTCCGACAATTCCTACAACGAGCTCTTTGATTTCTTTCAATAAAGATCGACAATATTATTTCCCAGTTTCCATTGGCCGAAGTAATCGTTCTCGGGGATTTTAATTTCATAATAAGGATTGGCTAGGATCCACAAAAACTGATACACAAGGCAGGGCGAGAAAATTTCGTAATCAGCAACTCGCTCACCAATCTAATTATGGAACCTACCTACTTTCCTAGGGTTCCCACCCATAATTCTAACCCCCTAGATCTCTTCCTTACTTCCACCCCCGAACTCTATTAAGCATTAGTAACTGCTCCCCTTGGTCGCTCTGACCATGGTTTGGTCATCGTATCTTACTCCACTCATTTTAAGGCAACTGAAAGCATGCCGCCACGAACCGTCTGGCACTACAATTCGGCCGACTGGGATGGTCTGAGAGATTTCTTTGCCAACTACCCTTGGGATCCTACCTGCTTTTCTACTTTCGATCCTTCCGAAATATATAATCAAATTACCGAAACAATTCAACTAGGCATTGAGACCTATATTCCCCACACTAAAAAGAACCCCATAACTCCAAATCACAAACCGTGGTTTTCTAAATCCTGTGACAAAGCCAGACTTTCAAAAATTCAATCCCACAAAAAGTTTCTTCAAAACCCTAGTCCCGAAAATCGACAGGCTAGCATCGAAGCGAGAAATCAATTTGCTGCCAATTCTACGCTTGATCCTCCTATTAATCTTCCCCTTCCAACAGTTGTCCCTGTTTCCCATAAAATGTCCGATATAATTTTTAAAGTCAAACAGATCAAGCGTATTCTTTCTTCTCTTAATACTAAAAAATCGTCTGGGCTGGATGGCATACCAGCAATCGTCTCAAAAAAATGTGCTCCCGAGCTTGCACCCATCTTAACTCGCCTCTTTCGAATCTCTGACGACACAGGCATTTTCCCGGAGAGTTGGAAAGCTGCACGTGTGCAACCTGTCCCCAAAAAAGGATCCAAAAGTCTCCCTTCCAACTATAGACCTATATCTCTTCTTTCAGTTGTTTGCAAAGTAATGGAAAAATTCATTAATTCCCAAATCTTAAAGTATCTGTAAAAACATAAGATCTTACATGATAGACAATATGGATTCCGTCACAGTAGATCCACAGCTGATCTTCTTTCCTTTGTCTCACACAACTGGAACAAGTCCCTTAAGTTTCTTGGTGAATCCCAGATCGTTGCTCTTGACATATCCAAAGCTTTCGATCAGGTCTGGCATGATGGGCTTCTTAACAAACTTCCTTCTTACGGTCTTCCACCTAAGCTTTGCTCTTGGCTTTCCAGTTTCCTCTCTAATCGACGTATATCAGTTAGTGTAGATGGTCATTCCTCCAGCTTCTACCAAATTAATACTGGGGTACCCCAGGGCTCAGTGCTGGCACCCACGCTGTTTCTTTTACACATTAACGGTCTTCTCTCTTCCACAATCAATAGCATTCATAGTTTTGCTGACGATAGTACCCTCCACTCTTGTATTCAATTTCTTAAGCCACCCTGTAATCCTGATTTCGAAAACAAGCGCAGGTCAATGCAGATATCTCTTTCACAAGACCTCAAACTTATCTTGGATTGGGGCGCCAAAAATCTTGTTCAGTTTAATGCCCTGAAAACACAGTCATGTTCGCTGTCGCAAAAAAAGTCTGCAAATGCTCATCCCTTACATATGAGCGGCCAAGTTCTGCAGAACAAAGAGTCGTTTAATCTTGTCGGCGTTACTTTTGAGAATAACCTCAACTGGCACAAACACATTTTATCCATAGCTTCGGCAGCTTCAAAAAAGATTGGATTTCTCTTCCGAGCCAGAAAATATTTCTCTTCTTCCAATCTGTACACTCTGTATGTATTGCAAATCAGACCCTCTTTAAAATATTGTTCTCATGTCTGGGAAATGGCGTCCCCTACAACACTTAGCATTCTGGACTCCATTCAAAGAAGAGGCGTTCGTCTTATTAATGATCCAACGCTCACAGAAAGGCTTCCTCTTTTTGCCCACCGTCGAGCGGTAGGGGATCTGTCGCTCTTCTATAGGTATTTTCACGGCTTCTGCTCTGAGGAGTTGGCCAGTATAATTCCTTCTCTGGCAGCTCCCAACAGAGCAACACGTAGTGCAACTTTTATGCATCCTTTTACAGTTCAGTTAGAGAGGCCCCGAACTTCCCGCTTTCTTCGTTCCTTTATCCCTAGAGTGTCAAGACTATGGAACCTGCTGCCCGCAGAAGTTTTTCCTTCTCCTCCCAATCTCCAAAAATTTAAGTCCCGTGTGAACAAACTCCCTCTCACCACACTGAAGACACCCACGGTACGTTATTACATAGGCATCAGCCTTCGTGGACTGTCCCAAGATAAAAAAAATAAAAAATAAAAAATTCGGTCGTTATAAGAGAAAATTGACCAGTGGTATCATTTAAAATTTTAAACCGAAAATAAAACAAAATAACAAAATATGTTAAACAATGCAAATTTATGTAAAATACTGATATATAAAGTTAATTTTCTTAATTTTAAAAATAAAAAAATTGCAAGTGGAAACCACCTTTGAGAAACACCAGGTATATTATAGCTAATTTTAGGTATCCTTGTTACTTATATTTAGACATAACAATGACTTTAGCCTTTTCTTTTTTAACCTATTTTGCTAAATATAGCTAATTTAATTATGAGCCGATATAAAACGCACTAAGGCTGGTACGCTTGAAAGGACTAATAATGCAGGCATCAGACTATTAAGGCCATCGATGTGTCAAAGCTCGATATATTAGGAATGTATAGCCATTCTGTGAAAAACGAACAATGACATGAGACAACAGCTTGGCTGAGAATAATATAGGCTAATCTATATAAAACAATATTTAAAAATAAAAAAAATTACCAAAATAATTTTATACAGAACATTTTTTATTGAATCTTTAATACTACTGTTTCAAATAAATTAATTTAGGGGTTCATTAAAACATATTTTTTTTTAAATAGACCATACATTTAGATTTAACATTTTTATTTTCTCATGAAAATGATTACTTTGATTAAAACAATGTGCGAAAGTACCTTTACTTCCGCACACTTAAATATGTTACAAGTATTTTTTTACTTTTTAATATCTAGATTCTGCAGCTGACTAAAAGTTATATTAAATAACACTTTTGCCTCCGATTTTCTTAAAAATTCAAAAATGTTATATTATAATAATATATAATGTTTTATTACAAAAAGAAGAAGGTTTGGTCACAAATGTTTACCTTATATTCTACATAATATTTTTTTTTACATAATAGTATTTACATTATTCAAAAAATGATTTAAACACTTCTTAATTATTTATAAATTTTGCAGTATTACCCTATTGTGCCCAAAATGGATATGTTATTTTTAATTTATCTTAAGAAAAAGAATAAAACGACAAATCTGAAAACCATTTTTTTTATAATTTTTGAAACGTTATATGTAAAAATCTTTAAGATAAATAAAACAAAGTATGTAAAAACCGTTTAGCCAAAAATTGAATTGCAGTTTTAGATTTACATCTCTAAACAAGAACCATACAGGGTGGGACAGTGAAAGCAAAACAAACTCGATGTGACACAGTTCCGATCCCCCAATTTTTTTTGAGGGGGAATCATTTTGTGAATATTTTCAATTCTGTCACTAAAACTTTAAATGTGTGTAACTGATATTAGCTTATTTTAAAGGTCATTCAATCAGTTTTTCAACGACTCGTTATTTTTTTGATTTGGGTCGATAGGTTTCCAGAAAATGCCTTTTAGCACTGAAGTTTTTTAAAATCGAAAGTTGTGGTGTTTTTATTACTTTTAACTTTTTTAATTTAAATATTGCTATAACTATTTAAAGTGATAGCCTTTCAATAAATGCCTTCAGTAAAACTAGTTTCGCACAGGTAAAATTTTTAATTTCTTACCTATTAGTGCGGGTGTTCAAAATGTTGGCCTTTATTTTCTATACAGTGGTAACGATATTTTAAAATGACGTCGCACATTCCTAAGCATTTCTGGAGTAATTTGTCGACAATAGGCGATAATTCGTTGACGTACGTCAATTAAGTATTCCGAATAAGTCTAACGAATTTAAATCTGGTGAGTCCGCACGTGTTCGCTCAATCCACCTACCAGGAAATATTTCGTCCAAATACTGACGAAAAGCTAGGGGATTTCCTGGTAAAAAAAGGAACTACGATGCAGTCGCCATACACTTCAGCATAGACATTTAGCTTTTTAGAATTTTGTGTGCAATTATCCTAAATAATATGTGGGCTTGCGTCAGTCCAGAGCAGTTATGCCAATTAACAATTCTGTTCACAAAAAAAAAACAGCCGTTCAGTCATGAAGTCGCAAAATTCGCGAGTTCTTGATCAAGGCGTATTTTATAAGGATGACATTTATGACGTTTTAAACTTCTTTTCACTAGTAAGCATTGTGCTTAAAACTGTCTCCAACTGCCTGATACTTAAAGTAGGATCAATATTGACGTGGCCCACAACAGCGATTTCTATTGTTTTATTTCGCACTAATCGATATGCAACAAGGAAGTTTTAAACGTGTATGGAAGCCCAATGCTATGGCCCATTCGATCAAAAAATGTCCAGCCCAGTATAAAAATAACTGTCAGACTTGGCCTTGCCGATTCTGCGCAATAACAAAATTCCATGAAATAATTTAATGTGTTGCCCACTTACACACTGATAAATCAATGTGCAGTTAGGCAACACATTATACTTATGAGAGCCGGAATACCTTTTTAATGCATCGGCGCACGCGGCGCGTATGATATCCGCGCTGTACCATCCACCAACCGTTGGCGTCGTCGTCTCATCAATCGCCGTTTTCGTTGTGGTTTGTGCCCTTTGCGCCGTATTAGTTTCGGTTGTTTTGCCTTGTGTGATTATATTTTGTGGTTGCAGGAGTTTTTGGATTGATAAAAACATTTTTATTTTAGTGATTAGTGTTTATTTAATTGTGACTATAATTTTGTGTTTATTGTTTGTTACTTAATATCGTAACAAAATGACTGGAGGTTGTATGGTTTTGTCTTGCAAATCCAAGGGTAACATACCCGGCATTTTTTACTTTAGATAAGTATTTCTTATATTTAAATTAGGTGTTTCTTATGAGACGTAACGTTAGGTAACCGAATAAATAATAATACCTATATCAATTATGAATAATAGAAAATAAAATATTCATAGGAAATAGCAGTGGGAAAGTAAGGGAATCTTAACTATCTTTTAGATGATTACCACAATGTTTGTGTGTTTCTGTGGATTATAAAAAAGAAATAAGGTTTACATTTAGGTACTTTTATTTCATTTAACAATTTAGTTTAAAATTTATTTTAAAAAATCGTGTTTTATTTATTTACAAAGATTTTTGGTAAAAATACAAAACTCCCGATAATATCAACCATTTAAATAGAGGGCTGTAAAGTATTCTTTCCATATTATATCAGATGATATAAAATCCAATATTACACAATAATTTTATATATTCTATGGTAGTATCGTTGAATAACCAACAATTTTGTGCAAAAAAAACAGTGAATGTTTAAATTTGACATATGGTGATGTTAACTTTATAGATAGTAACAAAGAATTATGGAAGTTTGGCCCTGACCCACTACTCATTGCGCAAACTCCGCATTGCCGACCCCCCGATTCCTGCTGCCCTGCACGGCTGGACAATTTTGTTCTACAGTATTAGGCTTCCATACACCTTTAAACTTCCTAGATATGCAACCACATGTTTTCTGTTTGCCACTGATCCCGTCTCCAAATAATAATCCATCAGCTCAAGAACGTACTTTCTGTTTACATGATTATCTGGATTTAGTTCGGTCAATAATTGGGGTGCAATATTAGCGTATTTACCATTTTCATAATATAATTTGATTATTGAAATTTTTCTGCAGTTAAATAAACCAGATTATGTGAAGAAAAGAAAACCAAGAGTTTAAGTTTGAACTTGTAGCTCGATGCAGTACGATATTGATATCATTGAAGTAAACGGATAAGTAAGTAATAGTATTTTTAATTTTAGGCCGGATACAAAAAAATGCGTTTTAGTATGTTTATTGGGCAGATTTAACTCCAAATTCTACAGTAATTTATTTATTACCTAGTGCTGAAAAAAAATCGAGACTGTGCTATTGTAATGGTAAAGACAAAGATAAAAGATTAAAAAAAATATATAAAAAAAACTCCATAATAAAGTTAAAAAGTATCAAAAACTTAAACGCAAAATGGAAAATGCAATGAAAATAACTTGTCTTTGATCCATTTTAACGTAGAAATATTTTTATAATACATTTTCTGGAAAACTACTGACCCAAATTAAAAAAAAAATAGAAGTTGTTGAAAAGAGGATGAAACGGCCTTTAAAATAATCTCATTTAACATTTTAGGGGTGAAGGTCACCCCTTATAGGATGTAGAGGTGATAGAATTGAAAATATTTACAAAATGTTTTCCCCTCGAAAAAAAATCGACGAGCCCGAAAGATTTTTTTAATGGCAGCCACTGTGTCAAATCGCCGTTGTTTCATTTTTATTAGCTTACTCTGTATAACCTTAAGTATATATAACATTTTAGCCTAAAGTACAAGTTAACTATCTTTTAATTAAATTGTTTTTAAATGAGGTCCAATTAAAATATAATGTTTTTCTTTTAAGGTTTATGAAAACTAGGTTTAGGTTTAAAGTGAGTGCAGCAAAAAAATCCCAATTTAGAGTAGTAAAAATAAATCCATTCATTTATTTATTTATTTCTTTACCTATTTATTTTTTAATACTATGTACATTTTTTTACAGCAGGTATAGTCGTGTAGCCAGGAAGAAACCCTATAAGCAAATTCTGTTTTCCTTTAAAAATTTGTTTTCATGTTAGGTTGCAACAAACGAACTGGCAGACCGAAAAACAGGCAAATCGACTAATGTGGAAATCATGTTTTTTGTACTCACGCGAAGACAGTTAAAACAACCTATGTTAAAATCTTTTAGTTTAAATCTATTTTAGTTAAAAATATAAATCGCTCACAAAGAAACTGTGTTATGTGTTTTCCCAAGTTAACCGATGACCTAAAAATTTTTTTTTCATGATATTTAAATTTGTTTTTAAAATTATAGCGTTTGCATTTATAAAGATTTGTTTAAAGACTCATCTTTTATAAGGACTGTCATAATCCTTTGAATATTTTAATGTCTTAAAAAAAATAACAGACGCGCTACATCCCAAGTTTAATTAGCCGCATATAGAGATAAAGATAATTATTTTTTGTACAAAGCTTTCTGTTTTCTCAGGACGTTGTATTTTTTCTAAAGCCTTACCCTAAGGCAAACAACATAATAAAACAGATTTTTAGCTTTCCTGTAATTAAAAGTTTTTGTCTTTATAAAGTATTAAAACTATAGTATAAAAATGTATTGTAACCATAAAATAATCTGCCAATTAGGATAGTTAATAACAAAGTTAAATAAAAACTTAATTAACCTTTGAAACAATAAA
>JAHBCN010017613.1:0-18082 GCA_019359885.1 Listronotus oregonensis
ATTGATTTTTGAGATTTTTTGGGGATCCAGGACCGAAGCGGTTCCATCTAGGAGAGTATAAAAGAGATAAACACATTGACTTTGTGATATTTGACAATTTGTTGTCTACATTTAACTGACTTACAGGCACTCTTGGTGCTATTTAATTAACCTCTGTAAAATTTTGCTCTAAAATTAAGAGGGAAGTCAATATTTATTTACATATTTTCTTTATCGTGCCGAAAGATGCACCTACGGCCTAAGGTCAATGCAAAATTTGTAGTTCCCGTTCGCAAGATGGACGTATGGCGTTTAATCCATCATTTATAGAGGCCGGCACCACAGTTGTCACGTACTTTATATGTCGTTCGACTTTGGGTGCCAGCGAAACGGTAACGACAACGAAACGTCAAGTTTATAAATTGAAAGTTAATATTGAGAAACGTAGGCAAACCAAATTATGTGAGAATTGAGTCGCGGAGAATTGCTTGCAGAATAACACCTATTTTTTGAAATAAAAACAGTTAATTTTTTTTTATAGTATGCATACGGACCTTCGTGCATATACCAACTAGAAGCAGCCTTGCCGCCGAGGGAGTATACCGGGTGTTTCTCAAAGGTGGTTCCCCCCTATAACTTTTTTATTTTTTAAAGTGGGAAAATGAAATTTGGCTCATCAATATGTGACCTAAAAATGCATTGAATGAGGTGTTCAATTGTTTCTGACGATTTCCGGTTTCACCGGAAATGACCTCAACTTTTGAATTTTAAATGTAACACCCTGTATTTTTTTATCTATTCGATAGAAAATGACATCCTAAATACAATGACACCCTATATGTCAACTTTTGACATTTTTCTTTAAAAATATTTAATTTTTTAAAATTAAATTTCAGAAATGACGTCGTTAAAACAACCAATTTTGAGTCAGAGGCGTAAAAAAATATTTTTTAATAGGCCTTTTCATCGGGGAACCCCAAGGCAGTCGCCATGTTGAAATAGCGGCAATTAAAAAGTTTAATTTTTGATCGACAATGGCTAGGAGTGCAGTATTATTCCCAAATAAATCATTTACCAGAAAAACGTTGATGGTGTTTCACTAATTTATAATTCAGTTGAAGCCTATAATTGTACGAAATTTAAAAAAAGGAGCTAAAAATGTCATGGACGTCCTCAAAAAGGAAAAAGAAGTGAGCTGGTTGAGAGTTAGCCATCATTACTTTTTACTTTAAAAAAAGTATCTATAATTTTATTCAATTAGGCTACCACATATATACAATTGTTATATTGATTAAATTGTATTGTATTTAAATGATTTACAGCGTGTATCACTTTTACATACTTCATAACAACACCGCTTCTTCGTTCCTTTTCGTACTGATGTCATTATAACCGTTTAAAAAAAACCTATTTGCTAATTAAGGCAGTTTTTTCTTTATTTTCGTATTTTTTTTTCTTCAATAACTATACTTAGTATTTTTTTTTATTTTAATTATGTGTTTACGGGCCCCTTTTTTTAACATGTTTTGTTTAAAAAACAGTAGAAAAAAATGGTTGATACTGACGCATGCGCACAAAAAAAATTTGATGAAAAGGCCTATTATCTGACGTATTTTATGTCTCTTCCATAAAGGTAAAAGATTTCGAAATTTTTTTTTTTAACGACTGCTTTAGAAAATGGGGTTTTGCACACGCTAAACAAGCTTTGAAAATTGTATTTTTTACAATGTGTGCAAGGAAAATATGTTTTTTTTGCACACGGTTCTGTTTTTCCCAAATATGATTTATTATGGTTTTTATTGTTATGTCAAAAATATAGAAAACTCAAAGTAGGCTTTATTCCATAGCAACCGTCATAGTTTTCTTGTTTTGTTGATTAGATACCAATTTAGATACAAAAAAATTTTGGGTTTGGAAAAAATGTCCGATTCTGAAGAAATTCTAAAAAAAACGAGTTTAATCTCGTCAAACCTACCCAACAAAGTCAAGAGATCGATATGAAGCCGAGTTACATCGATTTATGAAGTGGAGACAAGCAAATAACGTACAAAGTTTTCCGGAAATGTTATGTTGGTGTACTTTGGGAAAAGCTGTCGAACAAATACAAGTCTTCAACATTATGGAGCACCTTTTCCATGCTAAAATCAACCCTGAGGGAAACCAAAATACGGATATTGGGAAATACCAGAAGTTGCAGGCCCTAATAAAAAAAAATCAGAAAACTATGTGCCAAAGAAGTCCAAAATTCTTAGCGAGAATGATTTTTGCCGCTTCCTAAAAAAGAAAAGCTTCAGACGAGAAATATTTTAAAACAAGGTAGGCATCACAGTTATTTTATTTATTTTATGGTGTCATTTTTTATAGTGAGAAGGTTTAGTAGGCAGGGGTTACCCAATTCTGTTTTTAAATAGTGCTAGTTTCATAAAGTACTTACTTAAAATGAATAAAACTAAAGACTTATCGGTATTTTTTCTTGTTTCAGGCAGTGGTGGCAGTCGGACCCCTGGGGCATGCGAAGAGAAGAATTGTTTCCTAAAAAGAAAATATGACGGATTTTGGCAGCGCAATGTTAATTAAACTAGAGAATCCCAAAAAGAAGATGCCGAGATCATTTACAGTGTCAGGAAGTCACACCATCTTTAAAAAAATATTCTGCCCTTCGACCTCCAATTTCCCGCAAACAGATCGTTTTTTCAATTATCAAAATGGAAAATGCACTCGCCAAAACATTGGAATTAACAAAATTGGCGGTATGGCAAAAGACATCGCCAAATTTTTGATGTTAAACCCAGAAGCCTATACCGGGCATTGCTTTAGGCGGTCGTCAGCCACAATATTTGAATTCTGGATCAGATTGGGGTTTTTTGAAGCGCCATGGTGGATGGAAACCGCCCACCCCCGAAAGTTTTATAGATACTCGCTTAGTAATAAAATGGATGTTTCAGAGAGGATCTCTTCCTCTGTGTCGTTGTTGCGGCACAGCCACAACAGCAATTGAGATGGGAAATGCCGCAAGAAAACTGCAATATGCCGACGACAGAGAACTGTATAAGCAAGGTGCCAGAAAATGTCTCCATCGTTAAAAAGTCGATCAACAATGCGACGATTCCGGAAGTAAACATTACAATTAATATTTTAAAAAATTGAGTTTCCTGTTTGCTAAATTATAGTCTTTTTGTTTTCATTATTTTTGTTTTGCGTTTGTTTTTAAAATAAAAATTTACACAAAAAAAGTTTTTTTTTATTTTTCAGTCGTATAAAAAGTATCAAAAACTCGTTAGGCGCACTGCGAATTTGGGGCCTCGACTTGCCGGTCCATCAATTTGTCTCGCCCGTGTGCAAAGAGTCGTTTCAAACCTTGTTGTTTAATATACTATTCTAGACATAACATTTAAATCAAAATGCCTTATTAATAAACAGGGAATACCTAGATAACTAACTCGCATTTAATTATTAAACTATGTAACAGCATTGTTTACCATTAACGTTTTTGTTTATTTCCGCTACCTGACAAAATTGCCGAAATGCATGTTTTTTATTCGAATACCACGGCCCGGATGTTTTGATAATTTTTTATAAGTAACAACTACTATGCCTATTTATTGTTTTTTTTGAGTTGATTTAACTAAACCCAATAAGGTAATCAAATTATTCACAAAAAAATGCTCTAAATATGCCAACGAGCCACTATCGTTCCATTTAAAAAAATTGATTTATGTCTAGAAATAAAATTTTGGAATCTTTTTCCCTTTTCAAAAAAGATAAAAAAAATGTCATAATTAAAACTATTTTTCACGCCTCCTTGTTTCAAAAATGGGTTGTTTTAAGGTCATGGCACCTAGATTGAATTCTTAAAAAATTAAATATTTTTAGAAAAATCAAAGTTGACATAGGTGTCATTGTATTTGGAATGTCATTTTCTATCGAATAGGTGAAAAATACAGGGTGTTCCATTTAAAATTTAAAAGTTGAGATCATTTCCGGTGAAACCGGAAATTGTCAGAAACAATTGAATACGTCATTAAATGCATTTTTAGGTCATATATCGACACGCCAAATTTCATTTTCCCCTTTGAGAAACACCCGGTATATACCGCTCTGTGGGCTGAGGGATCTCAAGCATGTTTTTTGGGAACGCCCAGGGGCAAGATTGCCTCTAGTAGCTATACGTTTGAAGGTATGGACAGTGAAGCTTAATTTATATGGATACGAAAATATAACTGATTGTTTAAGAGGTTTTGCGGTGCGAGGGCCCATTAGGTGTCGTATTATTTTTCAAAAATGGTAGCACTTTTAATAAACTCGACTGAAGTTTCATGCGGATCTGTCAGCTCATTCGTAATTTTACAGCTGTTCATATTAAGACCCTGTATATTTTTACATTCGAAAAATTGAATATTATCAAAGATAATACTACTACGGATAAGATGAACCATTCAGTGCTATATTTTTGATACCCCTAATGGATTTTGGCTAACGCGAGCCGATGTCCATCGAGAGATTTTCGCGCTACCCCGAACGAAAGTTAAACAGTGTTGCCGGCGGGCCCTTTTTCCCATTGGCGGATGAAACGAATTTTGAAAATACAAAATACCGTTTAGCGCCGCCGCTACTGGCTCCGAATAAGGTTTCAAGCGACGACATTCAATGCCCCACTTTTTGCCGCAGAGGTTACCGATTTTAAATTTTTTTGCAAATTTTCGGAAGCATTGATATTCCGAATTTATTCAAAACGCCCCATTTAAATGAACCGTCATTGTAGTAGTATTATCTTTGATATTATGCAGTGATAAATTTTATTTTTGAGAGATGTAGCATCAAAATGGTTGATCAAAAAATTAAAAGTTCATCACACCAGAAATAGTAGAAAAAGGAAATTTATTACAAGCCTTAATGATTTAATCAGGCAGTGTGAGCATTATTATCACTCAAGTTTCGGTTTTCAAAGTTTTGTTTGCACAAAGGGTCCACGTTTGCGACAATGGGAAAAAAACACATTCAAAATCACCTTTTTCGGCAAGATTTGTACGTCGCTTCATCACGATTATCAGAATGGGTCTACCAATGCTTCTAAATCAAAAAAAAAGTCTAAGAACTGGAATGAACCCCAAAAAATTTTATTTCGAAAAAGGGGTTGAGTCCAGAAATTGGGCCAAAAGGTATTAGCATCAGTTTTTTTTGATGCAAAAGTATCTTTTTTTGGATAACCTTCAAGCTAACCAAAATACATTGGAATGGACTTTTCAGCAACATTTGAAGCATTTTGGAAGAACAACAGGACTTGTGCCTAGTTGCATAACCGTGGATGAGACATTAAACCATTACTGTGATCTTGAATAAAAACAGGAGGATGAGCCTAACGTAACAATCTTAACGATCGCACTGGTTAAAAATCTGAAGTCTGGCAACAGAGACAATTTTTACCTAAAAGGATCTTTAAGATTGTTATGCTGTTTACGTAAAATACGCCCGTGAAACGCCGCCATAAGGAGTGGGGGAAACCCAGCACTCAGCTCCAAAGCCACCAAGAAGGTGTTAGCATCAGTTTTTTGGGATACAAAAGGAATTTTGTTTGTGATTTACCCCATACGAGTAAAAAAATACTTAGATTATTATTATAACCTTCTGAACCAGTGAGATGTAAAAACTCTTGGAAAAAGTTCTGATTTACAGAAGAAAAAACATTCTTCATCAAAACAACGTACTTTCTCACACAGCTTAAAAAACCATCGTGAATTAAAGTACGAAGTGTTGTAACGTCCACCATATTCGATTTACTTCTCTGACTTTTTGAACTGTTCTCACATCTTAAAACATTCATGCGGGGAAAACACTTTTCGAACAAAGAGATAATAGCAGCTGTGAAAGCGTATTTCAACAGTCTCCTGGATTTTCAGTTCAGGGATGTAATCCATAATTTTATTTAGAAGATCTAGTAGTGTACTTAATTTTAAGAGAACCATATTAAATAATAAAATGTAAATAAAACTGTCCTTTTATTATCTAATGACAAAACTTGTTGAACAACCTGGTATTTAACGCAATGCAAAATTCTATTAGCTTATTTCTAGCTACATTTCTATATATATTTGAAATCAAATAATATTACCACTTAAATGAAAACACTTCCAGCTTTCCAAATGTAAGCGTTGATCGATTTCCCGTCTAGTTAACAATCGCAGCAGGCGATGCCGAAGAATTAGTGTTTTGGGGTCGCGGTGCTGCTCGAAGACGCGCCGACGCCGCGCTTTCAGGAAATGACGCCCAGTTTCATCTCCGGCCACCCCTGCAGGCGCGCTAATGTTCCTGCTGCTAACGTTTTCTGCTGCCGAATGCAGGCCGTTACTGCTGCCTGATTATGGGAGGAATTTTATTTTTGGTTGGAGAATGTTTAGTCTTACATAAAATTTTGTAAGAGTGCTAAAAGACATTGAAAAAACATTGACAACCCTTTACAAAAAAAGAAAACCCCCTAGGTTTTTTTTAAAATTAGACAGACCTAAAAAAAAAGTGGTGTGTGCTGAGTGTTGACTAGGATTTTCGGGATATTTTTTCGCTAAAGACAAATCAAGTCAAAATTGGGGGTCAAACAGAAAAAAATCAAGAAAACCCCAAAAAACCGACATGGTACTTTTTCCGGCAAAAACCCTTTGCTACCTAGGAATGTTTGGACTACGACTATATAAACTATTAGAAATACAAAAAAAATTATAGAACAAAAAAGGGGCCCAAAATTATCTATAAAAAAGTTATATACATTTTTTTAATAAGATAAATAATAAAGGAGATATTAATCAAAAGGTAATTTTAAAAAAAAATTTCATCAAAATAGATTTTTTTGTTTTTTTTCATAATAAATCATTTATTTTAATCATTTGATTCCCAAATCATGTTATCTATCTAGCCATAAAAAGAGTTGCTCTTAGTAGTAGTTTAGTGATGCGTGTCATGTAACATGGTGCATTTTTTACATATTTTTGGTTTTGAAAAATCAGTGAACATAACTTAAAACACCGCGCTTTTATAAATTTCTCCATATATAATAAATTCGTCTATAACAGAATGAGTATATGTACGGTAATAACGGCCCATCTTATTTTAAGTTAAAAAATTTTGGGTCGAAACAATTTCGATAGGCATAAAGAGTTTTAGAAAATCTAATTTTTAAATATTTATGTATAAGTGACTGCGTTATCAAAAAACAAAGACAAAATGATCTTAAAAAAAGACCCCCAAAACGGCAAAAAAAATGACTCTTGCATTTTTAAATACTTTTTAATTATTAACTTTATACTTCTTTGTTGTTAAAAAAATCATTGTAATGTTTGTGATTATGTTTCAAAGAGTAATATTTAATTTTTAGCACTACATTCTGAAAATGTTATCTATTACCAGTATTTTAACAAATTATATAGATGCCCGCGATGATAAATGAGCGGGGACTAAAATTTTGTTCTAAAAATCAACCAAAATTTATATTGTGTGGAATTTATTTTTCGCAAATT
Organism: Listronotus oregonensis; assembly: GCA_019359885.1. Lineage (NCBI taxonomy): Eukaryota > Metazoa > Arthropoda > Insecta > Coleoptera > Curculionidae > Listronotus > Listronotus oregonensis. The sequence continues at coordinate 7,485 of JAHBCN010017613.1, forward strand.
GTCACAAGCGACGAAATATGAGAGTACCTGTGCCACTAGGTTTCTCCCAGATAACAGGAGGCAATGTAGTGGTTCTTACCTTCTTAGGGTTTTTAATTCTCTTTTCCACCAAAAAAAGGTTATTTTTTTTTACGGAAGTTGATGATATTTTTGTACAATAGAGGATATTTTCTTATTGAACACATTAAAAAAGGGGCCACAATTTATGGTGAGTATTATAAAAACGCTTAAAAGTCAAAAGCGACTTGAAGCATAATGACCGAATTCATATCAAACAAAGACTGCGCTGTAATATGACTACTGCAGTCCATAAGTATTGCAAGCTGTGGCTTCGCCAATTACCGCATCCATCTTGCAGCTCCGATTTTGGGATTATATAAATTCTTTTTATTAAATATTGAAGAAATGACTAGAGGATTCAAGTTTTCGTTAAATGGTATTATAAAGAAGCAGTTACGACGTTTTTTAAAAAATACAAAAAAATTATTATCTTCCTGAATGAAATAAAATAGCTGGAAAACGCCGTAATGGAGTTGGGTCCTAGGATAGTTACATAAATAACTAGTTGACAAGGAGGCTGACTTTTTAAACGGTAAGAGATAGGTGGGAAGCCACAAAGTTAAATAGGGAGTTTAATAATATACCGTTAAAAATTGAAGTTATGTTTTTGGGTTTTTTCGGGAAATTTTTTGGGAAAAAAAAATAAAATTTTTAATTTTCGTTTTTATTTTTGACTAGTTTATTTCTAAATTAGAAAAATTCCAAAATACATTCTCCCCCTTGAACTTTTTTTCTTCATCTTGGCGAAGTCAGAAATTTTTTTACGACGTTTCGTTTTTTTAAACCATCATCAACTTAATTTTTTTAAATACGGCCCTGGACTTTATATTAAATTTTTTTAACCCCTTATTATCCCAATTACAAAAAAGTATAACACTTAATATTTATTTAACAAATATGGAACGCCTCTACAAGAAATCATGTGCGTTCCTTGTCTAACTCATTGTCACTTATGGAAAATATTTTTTTTTGACAGAAAAATATTAAGTGTTATACATCATTGTAATTGGGATTAAAAACGTTAAAAATGCAAATAAACAATTGAGGGTTGTTTTTAAAAAAATACTTTCTGATGGTTTGGGCCAAAAGAAACTTCTAAAAAAAAGATTTCACCAATGTATGAAGCGCAAAAATTTTAAATAAAAATTTATTTTTGATTTTTTATAAATTATGAAATAAACCCCGAAAAAAAAAACAAAAATCGGAAATTTCAGTTTTTGGGCCATATTTCAAAAAGTACAAAATAGAACTTCAATTTTAAACGGTATGTTATTAACCCCCAATACCAATTTTTGCCAAAAAACTCCCCCTATCTCTTACCTTTCAAGCCCCCAAACTGGCCCTCCTTATCTTGGACACGCTGTTTTTTTTATAGTTTGTACAGGGTCAACCAACGAGAACTAAATAGGGTCATATTTGCAATTTTTCCCCAAAATTTTAAAAAAAATGTTTAAAAAAATCCTTTGTGTATTTTGTCCTAAAAAATCTGAAACAATACGTTTCAATTCAAACAGAAAGGATACAATTTAAAAACTAACATCTTTAATGACACCCTTACTTGTTGGTTCCTTCTGAAAGTATTTTTTTCTTGCTACGTTTCGATATAAAAATTTTTTGTAACGATTTTTAGTAAATTTTAAATTTTAAAATTAGAAAATAAAAAAAGGTGAAGGGAAGTGACAAAACACAAAAGTCAAAAAAACTCTCTCAAATGCTACCTACACTTTAAATAAACTTGAAAAGAAATAAAATAATTTCCCTTATTTAAAAAAAACACAAAATCCTTTTTAATTTAAAAAACAAATAATGTTATCCATTAAGAACATGTTAATTTTATGTCATTTCTCTTGTCTTTTAGAGTCAAGTCATTTTCTTAAGTATTCTTTTAGATTCTACGAGAAAAAATACAATATATCCATTTTACATTTTTTTTTAATAGCAGGAAAGTCATAAATATGGTACTAATAATTTTCGTTGAAAAACCCCTGTATAATTGACCCTAGTGCGCCCTAGTGGCTCGGTTACCATGTATCTAATTTTAAGTCGAACAGTTATGTTTTGTGGGTAACAATATTATATTTTAGTAGCATTTGTAACTAAACATATTTTTTTTGAAGAATAATCATAGCTGTACACTTTCTTTTATAGAACTTGGTTATCTCTACTCTTTTTGAGATATTGGCAATTAAAGTTTTAAGTTAATAACTATGTATAAAAACAGCGAAAGCTAATAATAAAAACCCAAACACAAAACCTTGTAATCAAAATCTAAAATAACCCTACTGGTTGATTCGGATAAGAATTTTATTTTGTGTTTGATTTACCCAGAAAAAAATTAAATAAATTTTAAAATTTAATATTCTTTAAACCCGAACCCCCCCTTTGTTAAAATGTCATTAAAGAGTGTTATTTTGCACAGTATACACACAGCTGAGCTAAAAATTAATAAAAATGTCCAACCTGTCAGGTTGTTGAGGGAAAAAGGACCTGCACAAAGGTTTTTGTTAATGATAAAAGTTAGAAATACTTAAGTTAAACCTCTCTACTAGACTTGGCTCCACCGTACTATAATCATGAGATAGGGAGTTATTATGAATATTTTTACATTGTATATTATCCCCCAGCCGACAAATTATTTCTGCGTAAAGACTGCGCCAAACTAAAAGTTTTTTTCCCTTTTCCCCACTAAAATCTTTTTTTCCTCATGAAATACCCTGTATAAATCATTTTAATTTGTTAGTTTGTTTTGATAAACTCAAAGAAATAACACCCTCTCCTTTTCATCTGTGCTCAGTTTCTACATCAAAGCAGTCAAAAGAGTCTTTCACGAAAGAAAAAGTTTCATCCCAGTTGAAATCCACACAATACAATGCTAATTGTAAATGTAAAAGCTTAAGGGGGGTGTCGCTAACTTTGCTAAGCATGCGTTCCGTGGGCACTTTGATTGATCGGGAAGTGTGGCGCGATTCTGTGTGAAACTTTATGCCCCTCCCTCGCTTGTCCTGTGTATCCCTTTTTTTCTGTGTCCCTTATATCCTTTTATAAACCCTTTACTGAGCTAAATAGATTGACTTACGGAGTGTTTGTATTTGTTTAAAGGATTTATAAGTTTTTTTGCGGGGGGAAAATTTTGCCCAAATGCGATGATTGATTGTGAGAGTTTTCTTTTGCATAATATGTTAAAAAACATAATATAACGTGTGTATCATAGTTTTTAAAATTTTGCTTAATTTTAAAGCACAATTTTCCTTTTTTAAAAAGGGAAAATTTTGGTTGTTTTTTTTTTTAAAACAAACCACAGAAAATTAAAGCCTAAGTACTAACTTACCGTAAAAAATAAAACAAAATTTATTAACTCGAAACTTGAAAAAATTTGGGGTTTGACGGAAAAGAAAGACTCCCGCAAAAGCAGATTAAATTGGAGGAAATACTTTCTGAATCAAAAGAGAAACCCGCCTTTTTTAAATTTCCCTTGCTTCTTGGGAGCCACAAGGGCTTTTTATCAATCCATCTTAGAGAAAAACTGTGGCACTTTGCTGAAAAACCATCCTGCTAAAAATACATTTGTTGCCAATAACTTGCTGAAAAAATTTCGAGTGTATTGCTAAAAGTGTTGGTAGCATTTTTAGAATGAATTTTGTAGGATTTTTTATGAGGGGGTTTTTCAAAAATATAAATAAATTTAATGTGTACGCGTGATATCTGTCCATGGTATTATGTAATGTATTGTCTTCGAGTCATTATTGTAAATTCAAATTTTACGAGACCACTATTAGAAAAATTACTATAATTAGGTTTTCATTTAAAAAATTTTTCTTTTTTCCCACAAACAAAAATCTAGCTTTTGCTTCATTTTCCTTTGATAAAAGTGTTGTTAAATGGATTTTTTTTTGGGATCTTTTAAATGTGACTTTCTTTTACAACTTCTAACAGACGTTTAAAGAGTTTTTCTAACATATTTAGGCTATAAGGAAAAGGTTATAAGAAACAAATTTTTAAAGTAATTTTGTTTTAATTATTTTTTTGGGTCCCTAAATAAAAAATACCAAGTGTTAAAAAATTTTGGTTTGCGTTTTAGAAAGCTGGGAAATTTGTAATAATTTTAAAAATTCGAACTTATTTTTTAAAATCTAGCATTTTTAGAAAAACATATGCAGCATTTTTTTATAAAAATTAAATTTTAAATTTTTTTTAATGCAAAAAAAAAAAGCCAACAAAACGAGAAAAAATGGAATTTTCAGTTTTATTTAGTTTTTTGTCCACAGCTTTTTCCTAAGGCAAGATAGGTAAAGGCATTGCTTAAAAAAAGGGCTAAAAAATTTGACAGATATGATTTTGAATCCAACTTTTTTTAAATAATTTTTGACGTTTTCTTTTATATTTTTTTTTGAAAAATCGGCATAAATTGACGAAAAGTTGTAAGATTAAAAAAATCATATTTTTGACAAATTTTAAAAAAAATACTCTCTCATTTTCAAGGTTTTTTACCTCAGCTAATTGCGATTATTTTTTTAAAATTTCGTTTTTAAAAAAAAGCTATTAACATATTTTTGTAAAAATGCATACCATTTTAAGATAATTTAATATAATATTTTAAATGGGTTTTTGGCGACCGGTAAAATTAAACCAAATTTTAATATGTTATAACGGACCTCGAAAGAAGAAATTTTTTACCCCCTTGCACCAAAAATCTAAACCTACGGGGTAAATATTAGAGCTAAAAATATAATTTGAGTATTTGCTAATTTAACAAATAACTGTTTGCTAAGTATTAACTTATACTAAAACTTTTGATATTTACGGGGTTTTTATTAACTTATTTAGTACACTTATTAAACAACTGGTTTTCTAATTTACCTGTATTTTCATTTTACCTAATAGCACTTTATGGGTTTAAAAAGGGTAATCTGTAATAATACTATTAGGAAATAACAATTAGGACAAAATAACTACTCACAAGTGGGGACTTTAAATAGTTTTTTTAACTGCAGATTACGCAGAATACCACAAATACAATACAGAAAAATTAAATTAAACCGATTTTTAAGTCTGCTTTACCTTTATAAAACGATTCGATTTGAAAATAAAAAGATTCGATATAAAATTTAAACTTTTTATGTCTCCATAATTTTTAACCTTTTAAATATATTTCATTAAAAAAAATTAATCTAAAAGTACTTTTAAGTAAGTAAAAAAATTATTACATTTATGTGAAAAGGTTTGATATAACACTCTAACTAAATATTTTTATAATACCATATACAGAGTATTCCAAAAATGATCGATCAATTAAGTATAGCTAAAAGAATCACTTCAATTACTGACCTATTAACCTACGCATGCCGATTTCTATTTGCTGTATCAGCTTTAACGAATTTCTAGGTAATAATTAACGTTATATTTATAATAATGGAAACTTTATTGTCAATAAATTGTTTTTTATAGCCACCCACCATTTTTATTCAATAATATTACTATTGAAATAGATGCCAAAATTAGTTTTCAACGAATACCTTATTACCTTGTTAGGAAATTCGATAGGGTTATTATTAAAAAAATGTTTGTTTTTTAATTCTGCATATAACGACCTAAAAATATACAGGAGCTCATATTTAAAATAAGAAAAATAAGTACTTTAAAATTTGAAGAGTATGACACTAAATTTTGGACACCCTGTACAGTTCGAATTAACCAAATATGACCTGAGCGACTGATATAACGTTATTTAATAACTTAATAATTAATCAAGCACTATTGGTAATATTATTCCTTTTTAAATTCAGTGGTGCAAAATAGATTTTTTTCAATATTTTTTTTTCTCTGAAATCAATGAAACCGATGTTGACAAAATTTTAAAGAAAGATAGATGACCACAAGAGGTACCTAAATATATAAAAAAATACAGAGCATTTAATTAAAAAAAAAATCACCATTGTGACGTTACACCTTTTTGTGACACCCTGTATAACCAAAATTATTTTCCTGAAATGCACTGTAGGTTTAAGGTAACGTCTGCAAAATATTAAAATTTATTTAGTTGATAGTTTACAGCCTGTTTTTTTTTTGTAAATCTCATCCGTAAACATATTGCATAGATAAACTGCAAAATTACGTTAAAAAAAATTGATGTACTGTGATGCAGCTACAAAAATTGGCGCAAACACACCATTTTATTGAAATTAATCTTTTTTTATTTTACATTGATGAGATATACACCAGGTTTTTTTTCATTGACTACAATTGACGTTCAATAAATATTGCTGCATTAATTCAGTAATGTTCCATTCATTTATGCCACAATGAATCAAAATAAAACCAATAATGTTTAAAAGTCAGATAAAAAGCTTTTGAATTTTAGATAATTCTGATATAGGGCTGTTTAATTTTTATGAATAATCCTTGGATACAATAGCGAAGTTCACTGTTTTAATTTTGTCATTTTAAGCGTACGAGTTGATTAGGGAGTTTTACCACTGATTATAGACTTTTTTGTATAGTAAAAGAGTAACGTAAATAATAACTTAAAAACAATTAAAATGTCTGCCTTCACTTCATATTATTGGGTTCAAATGACCATGTTCTTTAATTGTAGGTTCTACAGGGAACAGAAGAAAGCATTGAGCTTGTACATAATAGAGAATTAAAAGATATTTACTCTTTACCGATTGTTTAACCCCTGGAAGGAAGCTACTTACCGTGCCTAAGAATATTATGCATCTCCATGAAGAAACCAGCATTTTAATGAGTAACCCGAACCCGAAATATGTTCATATCTCCTAACCGCAGTAAAGCACAAGACAACAACTTTTTCTCTAGTACGCCACATCATGAAAACCGGACACAAAATCTTCAAATCAAATACTTACTGAAGAGAATTGTGAGGGAGTCGGTTGAAATTGAAAAGAGACATGACAACTTAAACAACCGTGACGTTAACGTTTGCCAAATACCTGAAAATTTGCGTTGATAAACAATAGAATTAGACTGACCAGAGATAATAGGCAATATGAAATAGTCCTCACTCGTCGACGACAACTGGTCCGACAACAGGGAAGCCGAGCAGAAACAGACAGGTCAAAATCAGCCACTTTCGAGGATGCAAGTAGCAGTTAGCTTCTTAGCTTCGCCAATATAATTTTGCCAAAACCCTCAGCAAAAAAATTTGTCTTCGTATAAATCTACGACAAAACAGATATATATATATATATATATATATATATATATATATATATATATATATATATATATATATATATATTTTGTATATATATATATATATATATATATATATATATATATATATATATATATATATATATATATATATATATATATATATATATATATATATATATATATATATATATATATATATATAAAAGTTTATTTGTTAATTTTCTTTCCTTTTCTTGATATATTGTTTATGGTTTTCCAAAATTTTCTGGATTTTCTTGGGGATAAGGTCAGGCAATATATAAAAACAGTTGCTTACTAAGCAATTTATGTTCAATTTATGTCAATTACGACGTTTCGGCCTGGAAGGGCCTTCATCAGGTATATAATATGTATTTTTTTTATAAGAACAAATCAATCTTAAAACTAAGGGGCTTCTTACGAAAAACACTCATTTTTGTTGTTGTGTAATGCACATTTAATACTTGAAAAGACAAACAAACACTTAACATTTAAAACAGTTATATTCACAATGTTTTAAAGATTCCAAGATATTTAAATGTTTTGTCGTGTCGGTAATTAGTAGGTCGATATGCCAGTTTTAAATTTTTAAGAGTGCTTTCATGGAAGCTCCCTGTCAAGGTTTTTACAATAAAAACTTATGTGTTTTGTTTTAAAATTAAGAAAGGTTGGAGTTAGATTTTCATCTTTTGCATCGTAGGAAAAAATTCTTCGGTTCTTTTGGTTAGCTTTTTTTATTTAGTCTTGTATACAATTTGATCGAGTTACAACACTTCTTCCATAATTATCAAGATGTTTTGGAAAAGCATTGTTTCACCCTTTGGATATATTGTTTATTTTTAATTTTCTTTGACCTTTGCCTTGATATATTGTTTATGGTTTTCCAAAATTTTTCTGGATTTTCTTGGGGATAAGGTGGGAATATATAAAAACAGTTGCTTACTAAGCAATTTGTGTTTTAATTTATGTAATTACGACGTTTCGGCCTGGAAGGGCCTTCATCAGGTATATAATATGTTTTTTTTTAAAGAACAAATCAATCTTAAAATAAGGGGCCTTACGAAAAACACTCATTTTGTTGTTGTGTAATGCACATTTAAAAACTTGAAAAGACAAACAAACATTAACATTTAAAACATTATATATATATATATATATATATATATATATATATATATATATATATATATATATATATATATATAAAACCCCGAAATGATGCATGCAACGCGTACCAAAGTATTTAAAAATTTTTAAAAAATTTTAAAAGTCAGGTTTAAAATTTTAAAAATTAAAAAAAAAAAAATTGTGGTATATTAGTACTGTTATGTAGAATAAAAAAAAAAAATAGGGTTGACAATATACAGCGGGAAAAAGAAATGTATCGCTTTTTTTTTTTTAATAATCCCCGTTTGATCATATTTTTTAGGCAACCCATTCGCGATACTTTTGTTTACATATTATATTTAATAAACATCATATTGAAAAAAAATCATATTCACTTTGTCTGCTCCTTCTTCCCCAGAGTGTCTTAAATAAGAAAACTACTTACTTGCAGGGGGTTTTTCTTTCTCTTTAAATCTTAAACTGCCTTGGACTTCAATAGATATACCATACCCACAGTACGTTAGTACTTAGGCTCCGCGCCTTTAAAAACTTTTCTAAGTTAGAAGCAAATCCACTGATTTGTAAAAAACGAGATCTATAAAAAAAGGAGAGTCATACAGAGAATGGGCTTGACAGAGGATATTACTACAGTAGTTTTAAAATATATGTTTTATCGCCTGGTTATAAAAAAAAGATATTTAATATGCGAAAACTATTTTACTGAAAAAATGCTCGTCGACCGTTAGAGTGGTAAAGCGGGGCTCTATCAAAAAAATCTTTAAAAAGCGGATGGGATAAACCTGGTTGAATGAACGGCATTTGTTTAGTCAAATGCTGATAAGAATTAAACGGATAAAATAGATGCTAAATATTTTCCCTATTTTAAAACTCTGTTGTAAAAAATTTAAATTTTTAGCAACCCGATGTAAAAATTAAAATTTTAGCTAATATTTAAATTTTTTTTTTTTCTCAAAGAACTCAAATTTTTAGTTTTTTTCCCCCAGTGATAAACTATTGTTAAATTTTACTAAAGCTGCATTATGTACTTTTATCGGGACGGGTTACTTATTTACATTAAAAATTTACATTTTTTTTCCTTTTTTTTACGTATTAGGAGTAAGGTTTTTTTTTTGGTATGGTGATATAATTGTTTACCTTAGGGGATTACTAAGATTACTACTTATATACTTAGAAAAAATATTTATTAAGGTTGCCGAAAGTATTTTTTTCGGAAATTATTATGTGGTAAGATATAATCTGCATATACGCATTTTTTAAAAGTATTAGTGGTAAAGTTCCTTTAATTTTAGGAAAATAAAATGTAACTTAGTAGATTGGTAACATGAAAACTCCTTTAATTTGAAAATGATTATTTTACTAAAGTAGGAGTAAGAACTTTTTTTAGAAAATGAAGAATTTGAGCAGCAGTTCAAATAGTTGATAAAATTCCCAATTTCCCTCTTGGAAATAAAAATTAAAATTTTTTGAAAAAAATTCCAAATTTCTCCCGATAAAACTAAAAAATCCAAAGTGAGCATTTGGAGACAGTTTGGAATACTAATTTAAACGTCCATGTCATTATTTTGATATTTTTCAAAGGTCAAAAAAAATTTCCCTTTAATTTTTCAAAATTTCTGTTAAAATTTTGAATATCTTTTATGTTCACATAAGCTGTTTTTACTGTTTGAAAGGTTTTTTTGAGTAAACTTTTTCGTGTTGCAGTTTTTCCATCAGAATCTGCTTCCGCGTACTTTGTGGCGTTTAAAAATTTCTGCCAATTTTTTTATGCGAAACCCCCGCTATTTTGTAATTTTTTTAGGGAGTCCAACCTCAAAAAAAAACTGTCATCATATAGATAACCTAATCTAGAACAGCGCTGGTTAATATAATTATAAATAGACCAAGTTGTATCTGTAAAAATACAGGAGTTGTGGTTAGTCAGGTACAGTAAACCTTTCTGAAAGATGAATATAGCAAGAATAAAGATATGCTCCCTCCCAGAAAGGTCCTAAACATTTGTTAAATAGACAAAATGTAAAAAAAATCAAAAAATTTTTTTTAATTAAATTTTCCATAGTTTTGTAAGTGTTGGTCATAGAAAAAAACTGTAGAGAAAAAAAAGTTTTTATTAAATTTTCCACAAAGAAAATTGGAAAATTCAAAAGTATTAACATTAAAAAAGCAATAAACAAAGAAACAAGGCAAAAAAAAGTTTTTTTTGACCTTTAGTTTTTCCC
>JAHBCN010017614.1:0-18143 GCA_019359885.1 Listronotus oregonensis
ATCAACATATCTGGAATGACTCTTAACGTAAACTAACCATACTTAGAGAAACTACTGTGTGTAAAGTCCTTTAATAACGGGTGTTTCGTTTGACTAATTCTGTACAAGGAGCAATATGAGCAGGTGAATATGTTCGAGTAATTCCCACAAACTCACTCTTACATCAATGTGAATAATATACAGAGGATGAGCTGCGGATTTAAATGGAATTTCGGAATTGGTCCGAAGCACTAACAGTATTTATGCGGCCCTAGGTGTAATAACTAAACGACAATAATTTTATGCAATGGTTTAAGGTAGTTTACTCGTAAAACGGCTTTTCTTAAGAATTAAATAAAATTGAAATATAGGGTTGATAAAAGTGTTTTTTATCTAATTAAAAAAAAAAACAATTTTTTTATCGTCTGTGTAACGAGATATTAACAATCAAATTGTGCATAATTAACATTGTCGATATCCGTCATGTATGAAAACTATGTATTCATTTCGGAATATTTTTGTTTGTTATTAAGAAATAGTGTACAGGGTTATTTATTTTAAAGTAAATAGGGCTTTATTTTTGAACTTCCCTGTACTTTTTTAAAAAACGAATATAGCCTTTTTGGGTTTTTTTTTACCGTAGAATTCAATAATCTAATCAGAAAAACATTTAAAACAAAAAAAAAAGAATTACAGCACAAGTGACGTTTTTTTTTAAAATGAAATACCCCATATATTTAATATTAATAGATAGAGATTTTCACGAGGAATTCGGTGATATAGGGGTTGCGGGGTTTATTTCCTGCGGTTCTGCTGCAATTGTCTAAAAACTGCATGATACTATATAAGGATAGTTTCACCTGAAAATCCTGGCTGCCACAGGTCACAGGTGCTTATTTGTCGAAGTCAAGAATTTTAAAAATACGTTTATTTTTTTGAATTGGTTTCATAATGAGGTTTTCATCAAGAGAACGGCTTCAAATTATAACTCTCTATTATAAATGTGGAGAAAACGCCAGGGAAACACAACGAAGGTATGTTGCAAATATATCAGTAAAAACGATTTTAAAACTGAAGGTCTTATTCAAAAAAACAAAAATTGTCATATTAGAAAAATGACTACAATGAGAAAAAAAAACCCGGGGATCAAGCTATTCTAAATTATTTTACTTTGTATCCCATAAAGTCAATTACTGACGCGACGCAGTTAGAGACTTGAGGTATGGCCCTGCAAAAAGAAGAGTACCCTATGCGACGGTTCAAAGAACACTGAAATATTTTAAGTATCTTCCATATCACGTTCTTCCAGTGCAGTATTTAACACGTGAACAAAAGGAACTTCGCTTGCAATTTGTTTCCCAAATTTTAATCTATGAACAAGATAACGATCCTACCCTGTTTCAAACGATTATTTGGACGGATGAAGCTACGTTCATTACATCGGGAATGTTTAACCGATGCAATACGCACAGCTTGGCAAGACAAAATCCCAGGAAATTTCAAGAGATTAAATATCAAGGGAGGTCTTCTCTTCATGTCTGGTGTAGTGTGCTTAACAATAGAATTGTCGGGTCAATATTCTATGAGGGATCCTTAACCGGAGAAAGATCTTAAATTTCTTGAAAACGATATTGAGGACATTTTAGAAGAATGGCCACTCGAAACATATCGCAAGATAATTTGGCAACAAGACGGAGCGCCGCCCCATGCTGTTCGTCAAGTTGTGCAGTATCTCAATCGCCGATTCAATCTATTAGACTGGACTATTAGATGCGGCACCTAATAGTCCAGATATTACAATTTTGAACACTTTTCTATGGGGTCACTTAAAGAATGTCGTTTACCAAAATGGGAACACAAACACGGAAGAAATGAGAGAAAAAATTGTAAATGAAATTAATCGTCTTTACCAAGAACCTTAAATAATATCGGCGGGAAAAGGGCCCAAAGGGGGGTTTTTAGATCATTTTATTATTATTTTTTATTTGGGTTACTCGCACTTTTTATTTTTGGAAAATGGGACCCCTTGGTCCGGGTCCCGGGGTATGCGGGCCGACCCTGTCCAGCCCTATGGACCCCTATGAACTTGCAGATCGCCTGCAACAAAAAGAAGAAAACCCCAAAAAACCAAAAATCACAAATATTAATCTACGTTTCGTGGCAAGTCGGCCACCGTTATCAAGATTGAACTAAAACAAAAATGCAGGCGATCTGCAAGTTCATAGGGGTCCATAGGGCTGGATAGGGTCGGCCCGCATACCCCGGGACCCGGACCAAGAGGGTCCCATTTTCCAAAAAATAAAAAGGCGAGTAACCCAAATAAAAAAAAAATAAAACATGGATCCGCCACAAAACTATAGAACATAGTTATAGATCATGTTTCGAAAATAACGGGGGGTCATATAGGACATTAAAATTATTAGTAATATTATAATTTTTTGTTATAAGTGTTCTTATATACCATATTTTACCTTGTATTTTGTTTTTGTTTCAAATGTTTTTTTTTTGATTAAATTATTGAATTCTACGGAAAAAATACACGAAATGGCTGTATTTGTTTTTTAAAAAAGTACGAGGAAGTTTAAAAATAAAGCCCTGTTTACTTTTAAATGAATAACCCTGTACACTATTTTATTCTTCTTTTACGTAATTGCTCTTATGAAAGGTGGATTTAAGTGAAAATAGTGTAAAATATTACTGACTAATAAACAGGCCTCATGTGTTGAGTGTAGTCTCCTGCAAAAATAATATTTTTAAGCATTAAGAACCTCTAATTTTTGGTAAAGCGTATTCGATCTTGTTTGAAACAGCGCTAAATTTGGGGTCCATTCAAAATACTGCACCACGAATTAAACTAAAATTGGGAAAAAAATATAATGATCCGTACTGGTACTAGTCCCGGCCCGTTCAACAATCAATTTTTGTTAGAGAAAGATGGACGAGTTCGGCGCGGATGGCATGGAAGAGACGAAGATAAAAGATGTTCATCCCAATTTCGATTTGACTTGTGGACAGGCCGGGCTTTACTTAGTATAAGGCGATAATTTTGTCTACGACTGACGCGAGTGTACTACCTTGAAGTGGCGATTTTGGTATTCATTATTTATGCCAAATATTTCTTTAAATAAAAATAAAGATGCATTCACCACGATATTCTAAATTTAAAACGGATTTAATTGGCGAGTTAAAACTAATTTTTTTACTATTAGGTATTAGTAATACAAAAAAAGAATAATTAGAAAATCAAATGAATTTTACCTGATTTACATTATCACACTTTTGTCCTTGCCTCCCCCTAACGAAATTAAGTTTCACAAAAGACCTCATAGAAACTAAAGAAATTGGTATAATTGCAAAATCTAATTTATTTCGGTAATACTTTCAAGAATATTTGCCGTTTTCCGTTGTCGTCTAAATGGACCTTAAAATTTTACCCGGAGTTCATTGTGGAACCGACAAAAGCCGAAATTTGGCGTTTGTTCTTTCGTGTTGTTTTGGGGATTAATTTGTCCCGGGCCTTATTCGATAAAATAACACTTAATCTGACTTGTGAGAAGTTTACGCGATTCGGGGACTTAATTTTGAATAGGCCTCAAGTTTGAACTGTCTCCAGTTACCCTTTGTTACCGCCCCCGGAGTGCGAAGAGAATTAATTTCAATGTTTTGAAATAACATTTTCCTTATAAATTTTCTTTGGGTGATATTTAAAGTCTCACCAACAAAGGTTTTTTGGAAACTGGAAAAAGTCATCAATTTTTCTTAAAAAGACCTCTAACTTCATTAATGAAATATCAGAAAGATCGAAGTCGCGGTCTCAGTCAAAATAATATATATTAATTGGAACGTGACACGGGTTTCGCTCTCACGAGCATCATCAGGCCGTATAAATCTAAAAAACAACAAACAAATATGACACTTTATATTTTACAATAATTAAAACGATAGAAAAACAATATATACCATGACACTCTACATTATACAATTAAAAAAAGGAATGGCTTTAATTGTATAATTACTGCCAGGTGTCTGCAGCCAGTGACTTTACTTTTTGTATTTCTTGTTCTTTTAAGTCTGGATGGAAAGGTTAATGTCCACTGGGAGATTCTTCAGTATGTAAGAGATTCAAACCCCTTTTTTAGTCTTTTTCAGTAAAAAATTTGTAATAATATTTCAATTGCAAAAAAGATTGTAATTACTATTTTAAGCTGTAAAAAATCACATTATTTTGTTCATTAATCAAATGCTAGAGAGGACAATGCCTATAATATCAATAAAAATATTTCTGATTCATCAACATAATATCTGAAATTTTGTGTTTACATAGTTCCAACTAGCTTTTAAATAAAATACTAAAATATACGGGGTGATTCATGAAGAAATGTCAATACTTCAGGTACGTAGTCAGGGTCCAAAAATAAACATAAAAGTCTATACAAATATGGGCTCGCAAGGTCTTCGTTTCCGAGATACAGGGTGTTCACCACAGAGCTGACATGTGCTTAGAAGTAAATGGTGAAATTTTTAAAAATTATAAAACCTAGCTTATGTTTTGCCGAACATAATTTAAGAACAATAATTTTATTAAAAATTAAAATACATATTGTTTAATTATATATTTCGTTTTTTTTAAATTTTGCTATAATAAAATCATCAGATGCGTCGTAATTTTTTAAAATGCAAATTTCTCGGAAACGGTTGCTCATATCAACTTTTAACAAGTATACCTTTTTGACGTAAAGATGACAAAACAATTATTTAATAAGCTTAAAAATGTAATACAGGGCCGTACCAAAAAGCTGTGATTGTTCAAAATAGTAAAAAGACGTATAGGTGGCTCCCCCTACAAGTAAGAGCCGTAATAAAATTAGATTCGAATCTGTCATACCAAAAAGCCCCCGGATACCAATTGTGACTACAATATTTACATTATCATAGATTTTATTTAAAAAATAGAAAAATTAAATAAAAATTTTAACACCCTGTATTTCGAAAACGAAGGCCTTGCAGACCCATATTTGTATAGACTTTTATGTTTATTTTTGGACCCTGACTACGTACCTGAAGTATTGACATTTTCTCATAAATCACCCTGTATATTTCCGGTTCTTTTAGCTAAATGTGAGGCATCTAATTTTTTTAAATGAAGTTTATTTTAGACTTTAGTAATTCATTTACATTGCTAAAATTTGCGGAAAATCTGTATTTTTGTTTCAGTATTTTTATAGAATTCAAATAAAAATAAAAAATTTAAAAATCAAATCATAAAATGTCATAATGTCAAACGTTGACAGAAAATTTTCCACTTATTAAATCCAAGTATCCTACCCACAACGAAAAATTTACCAGGATAAATCACTGTCGTCATGGTAACATTGACAAAATAAAGAAATTTAATTGGCCTCTATAGAAGATGTGAATTTTTCATTGTAAAACCCGTCAAAACATTTAAAAAAAAAATAATTATCACTTTTGGTTTGATAAATAAGCATAGAACCATTTTTGACATTGCTACTTGGGTTGATCGAAAAAACTGTAGGATACGTCGCTATTTTTTCTAAAACATGATTCACAGGACAAAAAACTATCAATTTTTTTTGTAGAGAATCGCATCATCCACAACTTTTGTATAAACTATTTTTATGATAAAATTAACCATTTAGAGGATATCTAGTAAACACACGATTTTTGACCATTTGATCTTAAATAGCTCGAGGGACTTTTGACATTTTATTTAAAATATCAGTATAAACAAAAAGATTACTTGTATTTTTAAATATTTTAAGAATACTAAGACGACGAGTATGGCAACCTTTTAAACTACACCCTAAGTATTTCCACATTTTTAAACGTACACTGTAAAATATGTTTTACAATAAACTCGAGACTCCTCCACGCTGACTATGAGAAATGCACACTTTATCCTGAAAAATGTACCTACTAAAAACTAAATTTTCTCGATATACAGCAGCAATACTACGGTTGGTAACCCAACTTATTATACTGTCACTACAAACTTGCGGGTTTTGGTAATATATCAATGTTTGTGTATGCCAAACAGCCATCCGATTCAGTAAAATCAATAAAATGTGGACTTCGGGGTCTATTTTGTTGTCCGATTGTTGAAATACTTACTGCGTTATCAAATTATTTACTTAATTTCTACTGCCGCAGATTTCTTATGGTTTTGGTGAATTGTAAGTTGCCAACGTCTCTCTGATATCTTTAATCCTAATTTTTACATTATCTACGGTTCCTTCTAATATTAACCAACAATGTACAATCTTTATAAATGACAATAAAAGCTCTAAAATATTTACAAGGCAATTAAAGATTGGCTAGAACTGTCAGCTAGTCATTTAAAACCTGGCTAACCACAATAAAGTTACACTGGCGTGGGAGCCGCTACAAAGAAAAAAATGTTATGAAATTTTAGCTTTCTTAGTTATATACGAACCAACTTTGTTTCCAAATAAAATAAATACAAAACAGTAAGCAACTAGCACCAACAAATAGATTCGAGCTTCACTTTAAGTGTTGTAGTCATGTTTAAACGCACGTGTGATTTACAACGTTTTATCTAGAACCAAACAATAAGAAAATACAATTCCAATTTTTGTTTATTAGTTGAATACCTTTACCACCTTTAACTATAACATTTGTCACATTTTAAAAAGTTATAACTGTGGGAAACCGTTACTTGCTCCAGATCATGGTTACAAACGTTGTTTATCAAGGAGGCATTAGTTTTTTCTAAAAAGTCAGTGCCCACCGTCAAGTAAACGCGAGTACTTTTTGCATAGAAAAATCTATTTAAAAATTGCGAAGAGAGATTCAGAAAATCTTTCTTCAGGCGCAGAAGTTGCCGCAGTACGTGCCACGGAATCATTATTGCCGAAAAAGTTGCGATCAAAATATAAGAAAATATACAACCAGTTTTTGACATGGTGTGATGGCAAAAAGGTGAAAAACCAATGCAATGAAAAATAAGTAGTGCGTCAGCCGGCGTTTAAGCCAAACCGGTCAACAGCCCAATCCATTACAGTTAGACCTTTACTATTATCATCATTATTATCAAAAGCAGGGATAGTTTTGAAGAAATGTAAAAAATGTATGTATAATGTACTAGTGAAAGTTTGTGTCAAAAATTAATATATTTATAGATATTTGTAGTTGTTTTTCATTATTACAAAAACTAGATGTGTCATATATTAATAACACCACTAGTAGTGTTATGAGTCTCATAACGTATCTTAAATACAGGGTTCCCCATAAAAGACTACCTATTTTGATATTGAAATAAATTCTATATAAGTCAGTACGTTTATTTAAATATTATTATCTTCTATGGCCTTTGGGATTTGAATCAACATATTTTTAATCGAGTAGGCAGCTGTCACAAAACTAGCAAAAATTGATTTTCGTAAAAGGTTATTTTTTAATAAAGCATTATTAGGTTTAAACACATAATTAAATGATTCTTTTTAATTCTCATGGATTATTCAGTTCAACAACGAGTTTTTTTGCGTGAAAACATAAAGAGTAACTAGAAGAAGATGAAGCGATAGTACATACTGTTAAAAACTCTAAGAGTTCTGCGAAAAGTGTTTAATGACCGACTCATTTCACTATTTGGGGGTTTAAATTGGCTTTTAAGGTCTCCGGACTTAACTGCACCAGACTTTTTTCTGTGGGGCTATTTAAAGTCAAAGGTCTTTGCAGCTCGTCCAGAAAACATCCAAGACCTTAAAGTCCGAATTCCTAAAGAGGTCCGGTGAATAGATCAGGTCTTCCTTCATCGTGTCATGAATCATTTTTTGTCAAATTTTGAAAAGTGCATTAGAGTTAATGGCACTTACCTAAAAGACGTAATTTTGAAAAGTTCGGATTAGTCGTATGTTATAGTAAATCTTAAACAGTGAATTGTAATTAAGTGCAATAAAATGTTAGTTTTATTAGGTTTTAACAATTTTACTGAGCAATTAAAATTGGTAGTCTATTATGGGGAACCCTGTACTAGAAAAATAATTATGTAAAAACGTTATAGCTAAACGGTTGCAGATAAAATTGATTTAATAACGTTATTTGGATATTTTTAATTTAATAAAATGCCATTTATACTTCGTAAAACTGTTAATAATGGAATTATTTAACTATAATGTGACATAACATTACCATAATTTTAAGTGAATCAATGCTTAACTGGATTAACCCGTCGAACTTTCTCTGTATAGTGATAAGACTGATAATTGAACACTACAACCTAGGGAAACATTTACACATCATAAACCCATTTAAAGACTATTAAATATGAACGTAGACATATACTTTAACATCATTTACAATTACCCCTAAATACTGGGAAGTTAGTTAAACCTTGTAGTAAATAAACATACTTATCCAGCATCTTTACGACTACGAGAAACTGGTAAAAAGGTTTTTATGGGTGTTAAAGTTATCAAACCTTTTTTATGTGGACTGAGATACAAGAAGCTTATTGGCTGCAGCACCGAGGTCCCTTCTTGTTGAATTCGTTCATTGAAATAATCAATCACATATTAAGCTCTTTGAGTCGAATCATTTTAAGGCTTAGCAGTAAACAATCAATAAACAATACAGTTTTGTTGACAGTATAATCCGGGAACGTAGCAGATGCCTCGAGGTGTATTTTGTTGTCCGAAGGTCGCCTTACCGTTCTATCCTCGTTGGGCGCAAATTGGATTACTTTTTATTCTGCCGCCACGTTATTTTTTCCCTTTACACCTTGGGGAAACATGGCGACATTCTTTATGTGTTATTGGAAAACGAACGAAAATTGTGTGTGCAGAGTAAAGAATGTGAAGGTTTATTTTACGCAACGGTTCCGTTTTATAACGGGGGAAGAATATCGAGGGAAAAATCCCCGTGTAAAATAAAATCATTTATTTTTTTTAGGTTAACAAGGTCGCGCCAGAAAAACTACGAAGTTGTGTTTTGATTCCCGAAAGTAATACAACACTTTAGAACGTAGCATACTATTGTGAGTTTCTTGAGGGTTTTACGTTAAAAAAATTTATATTAAATTGTTTTTTACCAAAAGAGATAAAAATAAGGAATATTAACAAGCCTATTTCCCAAACTAGTTTTATTTGTCTACGGCTTAAGTAGTAATTTTACTGTCACAATAGTTAGCGCCTTGGTTACAATTTAGAAACTAAGGTTTGGCAGCGGAATTGTTTATGAGCACATTGTACAGCTTTTTTTTTTTATTCGAGCAGAAATTACAACCACATGTTTAAAGTAAAAGCTGAAAATATACAGAATCTTAGAGGTTTCTTGATTATGGTAACTGGATTAACTTATAATTATTTATGAGAACCAAGTCTGTTTAATCCAACGTTGATTCGCATATATAAAATCATATGTTAATATAGGTTAACAAACAAATTTAAGTAAATTACAAAAGGCTCATTTTGTAACTAAATCTTTTGGCAACTAAAATGAAATTAATTAACAGACACTTTTATACATTTTTAAAATATTGGTATTCATATTATTACGTTTCATTCTAAAAGAAAATTAATATTCTATACAAAATAAAATTACAAGAAGTAGATATATCGGGCGTTCCTTAATGATATGGGTGATTCCTTATTTTGAATATATATATATATATATATATATATATATATATATATATATATATATATATATATATATATATATATATATATATATACTATATATAATATATATATATATATATATATATATATATATATATATATATATATATATATATATATATATATATATATATATATATATTACAGGGTGATTCACGTTAGTGTCCTATTAAAAGTTCTGGGAAACCAAAAAGAGAACTTTTTGAAATTTAACGGTCAAAACAGCTAATAAGCTACATTTTCAAAATATTTTGGCAAGTGCAGCGTTTGCCAGATCTAACCGAAACCAACGGCAACATTGTAATTTTAAATGGAACACCCTGTTTTTTATTGCATATTCGGATTCTACACAAAATTCTAAGTAAGTTTTATTAACATCTTTCTATACCTATATCTTACCGTTTTTAAGAAAATAATTAATCACTATTTTTTTTAAGGAAAATCACCATGTTAAAAAGGTTTAATATTTACGTGCCTAACCGAGCTGGATACTAAAATTTTTTTATGGGGTTAGACAATGCATGTATTTAAAAGATCTACATGCTATTATAGCAATATATCCTACAGGGTGTCCCAAAAAATTTGCATTTTTACCGGTATTTAATAATGATTAAAACTCAATTTTTTTAAATACAACATACTGTATTTTATCCTATTTTTAAATTAACCAATAATTTACCTACAAAATGTCCATACATGTTTCTATATCCATCTGCCTTCGTTTTTCAAATACAAACGAATTTTAATTTTTTCCATGTGTTTAATTACTATCTACAGTAAACCCCCGACATAATTTACAATTTACCTAGGTAGGCCATGGAGGTTTGTATTTTAAATTGCTCTGCCAACTATTTGACATATAAGGTAAAAATTATTTATTTTTGTTTGATTATTAAGATAAAATGCTCAAAATATTAAAATTTTCTTATATTTAAAAAACGGTAGCAGATGGGATAGAAAGACGTATGGACATTTTGTAGGTAAATTATGGTCTATTAAAAATTAGATAAAATACAGTATGTTGTATTTAAAAAAAAAGAGTTTTAATTAATATTTAATATCGGTAAAAATAATTTTGGGAACCTGTAGGAATATTCTATATTATATGTAGATCTTTTAAATACATGCATTGTCTAACCCCAAAAAAAATGTCTTGTATTAGCTCGGTTAACTAAATATTAAACCTTTTTATGGTGATTTTTCTAAAAAAAATGTTTTCTTAAAAACGCTAAGATATAGGTATAGGAAGATGAAAGAAAACTTATTAGATTTGTGTAGAATCCGAATATGCAATAAAAATAAAGTGTTTAAAAAATTAAATGTTTCCGTTGTTCAGTTAGATCTGGCAACGCTCATTTCCAAAATATTTTTAAAATGTAACTTTATTTATGGCCATGTGAACCAAATTTCAAAAGTTCTTTTTTTGGTTCCCCAGGAACTTTTAATAGGACACTCAACAGTGCCTAATATATATATATATATATATATATATATATATATATATATATATATATATATATATATATATATATATATATATATATATATATATAATATTTTATATGTCCCTGACTTTTAAACTACAGGACGATAATGTTTTTAAAAAAACATGTTTTTCTGAAATATCTGGAATACCATTTTAATTACCTTATTGGTATGCATGTACAAAGCATTTAGAGGCATTTTCGAGCATACTTTTTTTTCCAGTGGCGGACTGGATTTTTTCATTACATTCGGAGCCACTGGTAAAAAGTTGTATGCACGCCAGAAAATGCCTCTATAAGACGTTAATGACCTATGTTCATATAAATTATTTTTTTAAAAACGCTTTACTTAAACGGCTTCCTACTTTACATATAAAGCATGTTCTCTAGAATTGGTTAGCACTGTATTTATAATTTTATTTTAGGGTAAGATTTACTTTTTTTTACTCAACAAGGTTTTTTTACATCTGCATACCTTCAAACACTTTAACCTAAAAATACCCATTTTATATTATAAAAAAACATGGTTAGCATATAAAATAATACTTTTTTTTTAATATGTAACACAATTACAAGTTTGTTTTTTATACAGGGTGTCCCAGAATTTGTGGGCAATCTCTTGGAACCTAATAGAAAACATAAAAATATTGTAAAAAGTTCCCATAAACTTTTTTCCTACGACCCTTCCCTACGAAGATACAGGTACATAACGGACGCCCCTGGAAATCGTTTTTTTTAATTACTTTTAAAATACTGGGCGTAATTTAATATTTTTTTTAATATAGGTTACGAGATAAGCCTTCTTGAAATGAACCCATTTAATCATAATTGGCATATTTAGTTTGTCAGGGACGGACTAGCTCTTACACAATAGCAACTTTTTTAACACTCTGTGTGATACATGTTCAACAATATTATTTTTCAATAGCTTTAACCTTAAACTAAAAATAGGTATTCTTGATTAACATTGATTAAATCAAGTGTATTCGAGAAATAAAATATTATGGTTGGTAAAGTTTTTTACATTATACAGGGTGTTTTTTATTTGAACGTCACGTCAATATTTAAGAAGGCAATTTTTGAATCCATTTTAAGAAGAAATTTTTATATAAACATATGTCCCAAACGTCCTAACTTCTGAGATATTGGGTGGTAAACTTTTCAAAAATAAATCATTTATTATTAATATCTGTAATACACCTTTAGATATTTTAATAAAATTTAGCACACATGTACTATGTATCAAAAAGCATTTTTAGTGTACCTTTTTTTTATTTCTACCAGTGGCGTTCGTACTGAATTTGACCTGCCTATTTTGGCAGACATTGATGGTACGCCACTGATTTCTTTTAAAATTTAAATTATTTTTGAAATCCACAATTATTTCTAAGAAAAGTTAATCACTTAAATTTTTAATTTCAATGTACGGTTTTCCCTTAAAATAATAAAAACCGTTTCTCTGCATGATAATAACAATATCGGTAAAGAATATCATCATGCAGAGAAATATCTAGATTATATTTTTCTAGGTCAAAGCCGTGCGTCGGACTAAAAAAATTATGAGCAGATTTGGTCTTTTGATTTTTTTAGTCCGACGTACGGTTTTACCTAGAAAAATTAAATCTAGATATTTCTCTGCATGGTGATATTCTTTACCGATATTGTTATGATCATGCAGAGAAACGGTTTTTATTTTATTAAGCAAAAACCGTGCATCGGATTAAAAAAAATCAAGTAATTAACTTGGCTAAGAAATGATTATGAAATTCAAAAACATTTTTTATTTTAAGAGAAATCAGTGGCGTACCATCAATGTCTGCCAAAATAGGAAGGTTAAATTCAGTACGAACGCCACTGGTGGAAATAAAAAAAATGTGGTACACTAAAAAATGGTTTTTAATACATAGTACATGTATGCCAAATTTCATTAAAATATCTATAGTGGTATTACAGATATTAATAATAAAGGATTTATTTTAGAAAATTTTACCACCCTGTATCTCAAAAGTTAAGACATTTAGGACATACGTTCATATGAAGTTTTCTTATTAAAATGGACCCAAAAATTGCTTCCTTAAATATTAACGTTTAATTAAAAAACACCCTATATAATGTAAAAAACTTTACCAACCATAATATTTTATTTCTCGTCAACAGTTGAGTTTATTGATGTTAATCAAGAATACTTTTTTTTAGTTTAAGGTTAAAGCTATTTAAAAATAATATTGTTAAGCCTTTATCACACAGTGTGATAAAAAAATTGCCATTATTGTGTCAGAGCTAGTCCGTACCTGGCAAACTAAATAAGCCAATTATGATTTAATGGGTTAATTTTAAAAAGACTTATCTCGTTACCTTCATTAAAAAAAAACAATTAATTACGTCTAGTATTTTAAAAGTGCAGCAGCTTAATATTTTACATAAGGACTCTAATCAACCCATTAAGTACTAGCGTTCCATATATGGAACGCAAATCAAAGCATCATAAAATGGTTGCCTTTGTTTTTCTTATTTTCGCATTTTTTTCTGCCGTTCCTTATATAGAACGCTAGTCTCTTAGCATACATAAAAAACTGTATGTTTATTTTTAGGTTAACGGTGCAGCAGGTTGCTGATATGTTTAAAACTGAAGACACAATGACAAAAAACCTTCCAAAAACAGTTGTTGAAAAACAGATCTTAGAAATATTGGGGTTTACAAGGCAATGCGTAGAGAAATATTTATCGAAATAATGAGGCATATACACTGCGCCGACAACACAAAACTAGAACCAAAAGATAAGATGGCAAAATTAAGACCATTGGTGAATAAAATGAAACAACAATTTTTACGTCATTTTGTACCATCACAAGAAATATCATATGACGAAAGCATGATTGAGTATCATGGCCATCACGGCTGCAAACATTTTATCCGGGGAAAACCTATCCGCTTTGGATATAAGTGTTGGTGCATAAATTTCAAAAATGGATATTTAATAAATTTTGAAGAATCTCCCCAGATATTCGGCTTGATGAAAAAAATCATTTGGTGGAATATATCCCCAACAAAAAACGCCGACGATGCTCCGGACAAAACCATAGAGGCAGTTCTGTGCGCACACAGTGCCGCAAATGTGACGTAGGACTATGTATTGAGTGTTTCGTTGATTTTCATACTAAATGAAATAAAAAACTTGTTTTATAAATTTAATGATTTAAATAAATGTTTGATTATCTTTTTTAAAATTATTTTTATATTAGTAATTTTACGAACCCTAAAAGACTAGCGTTCCATATATGGAACGGCCGCCATCTTGGAAATAATAAGATGACATTGTACAAATTGACCTAAAACGTATTTTTATTGCTAAGTAGATTATTAAAATATAATTTACTCCTTAATATTCCGAATATAAAAAACTCAGTCTTTAATGGGTTAAAATTAGATTTTGCCAAAAAAAAAATAATAAAGCAAACATAACAAACGGCTTAAATATTAGACAGAACGTAAAGGTAATTTGCATTTTCAGTTTTGTTGCGCATAAAGAAAATTTTTTAATAAACGTTCTCGCATTACACAAATATTCATCTAAAATTATCCTAATGTAAACATGTATTTTACTGTGAGCGGGCTATTTCAGCCGGCAAATTCATAGTTTACGTAAACAAAATAGCAGGGAGGGTTTAAAGGTACTGGATGATGTGGACCTATCAAACGATTTATAATGATTCTAAAAATATATTACTTTGATGGTCTCATGGTAAAAATATGGGTTTGATATATTATACAAAAAAAAACTAAGAAGAACTAAAAAATGTTTATGTTGACAGTTTTTTTAAAATCTTTATATCAGCCCACCAAGGAAGTTTAAAGGTGTATGGAAGGCCAATGCTGTAGAATAAAATTGTCCATGCGTGCAGGGCAGCGGGAATAGGGGAATCGGCCCCGCGGAGTTTGCACAATGAATCGTAGGTCAGGCCCGGACTTCCATAATTCTTTGCAACCATGTATAAAGTTGACATCATCAAATGTCAAATTCAGAATAACTATACGTTCACTGTTTTTTTTAATTTTTTGCATAACATTGTTGGTTAAGAAACGAAACTATGATAGAATATTTAAAATTATTGTGTAATATTGGATTTTATATCATCTGATTTAACATAAAAAGAACCTCCCATTTAAATGGTTGATATTTTTGGGAGTTTTGTATTTTTACCAAAAATCTTAATAAAATAATTGACAACACTATTTTTAAAAATAAATTTCAAACATGGTATGATGGTTTCATGTAATTATAACGATTTTTGTGATAAAACAAGGGCAAGATAGTGTAAATGAGTTTAATCTAATTATCATATTTAGGGATCGATATCTAAAAAATAAAACCTTGACGAAAAACACTTACTTTAGATTTGTAATCAGCGCCACTGTATGCAAAAATCATAGAAATCGGCAAGGGTTGGTTGTTTGTGTTTTAGGGTAATACAATATTTAATAAATTTATAATTTGTATAAAAGTACAATAAAATAGTGTTACCTCATGCAGATAACATAAACAAATTTAACAAGAAGTATAGAGTTTTTACATAAGATTTTTTTTGAAAGGAATTAAGAATGATAAGAGTTGTAGGAAATACCATTGACATGAGAACAATATTCTAAAGATGGTCTAATTAGAATACATACAGAGTATACAGATTAGACGGATAAAAATACTTACTGGTTCAAAAAAAAATCCAAGCTTTTTTAAAGCAGCTGAGGCTATGGATGTAATGTGTTTGTGTCAGTTAAGGTTGTTCTTACTAGTAACGCCAAAATGATTAAATAACTTCTTTTTCGCGACACCGAACATGACTGTGTCTTGTAGCATTAAACTAGAAAACAATCGAAATTAATACGGGGCAAACGACAACAAAATATGTAATTTGCTTGGAAGGGTTGATAAGACAACGGCACAGCGCGGGTATGGTTTCATAAACACCGCGCCCTCGCACACGAAAACGGGACTCCGCCTCTGTCAAAAGATAATGTGTTGCCTACCTACAAACTGTGTGTAGGTAGGCATCACATTACAATATTTTGGGAATTTTGTTACTGCGCAGAATCGAGGGAGCCTCTCATGACAGTTATTTTTATAGTGGGCCGGACATTTTTTGATCGAATAGGCCATAGTATTGGGCTTCCATTAACCTTCAAACTTTCTTGCAGCCCACGCAGGCTTGTATGAAACTTAACTACTGGGTGCGGCGTTTTCAGATGTATAACTCCAGTTCCATTAACGATATCCAAGTACCGAAACGTGCAGACATTTCCTCTGTTAATAATTAATACCGTTATAGGTTATATTAATCTCAAAAAATAAGATTCTTATCCCAACAAAAAAGGTAGGCTTCTACAGCAGTCTAGTTTACACTTAAATATGTTTTATGTGTTTAGATATTATCAAATTAATAATTTGTATAACCAAAAATTTTTTTATATCCCAAAACTTGCCTACCTAATATTCTTCCCAAAAATATAGCCTAAAAGCACGCGGCTAAATTGGTTTTTAGGGGTTTTAGAGAAGTCTAGTTATGATTTTCACGTGGTAAAATAATGTGTTAAAATATATTATGAAATGGAGAAGCTGGTGTGACCCAGAATATTTTTCTTATGACTGGCTTTATTAGTTTCAAGTAACTTGAGATATAGAGCTACTAGAAAACTTTAGTTTTATTTTAAACCTAGTAAAAGCATCACGACTTTCCGCCTTAAAGAGATACTTTAGTAATAAAAATGCATAATTTTAAAATCTTAATTGGAGCTGTGGGCCTTCTAAAATAGTACGAAAATACCAAGTAAATCAAAAGAAAGATACGAGCAGAGCAATACACCCAATTTTTAAATTGGTGCGAGAAGGAAATTAAATGCATGAAAAAAGAGGTACTATTAATAGTACTAATAATACCTAATTTAAAAATGTCTTGTATCTTTTTTAGACATTATGTTACTAAAACAATAAATGTTAAAAAGTTAGTGTTTTTTTATAATGGGGTCGTATAAAAAATAATGTTCCCAACTTTTGCAAAAAGTGTCTTTCCCGCACTCAAGTGCTTGCCCGAACTCCGCTACGCGTCGTTTGGGCAACGGCCATCGCGTGCGGCAAAGTATCACTTTCCACAGTCGTTAGGAAACATTATTTTTCCACAAAATTTACTAATGAAACAATATACAAACGAATCGTCCCCGGTATCACTTGTTATACAAACTGTTTTGACCAGTGAATTTATATTTCTTTTCGCATGTCCGTAATATGCAAACGTTGGGAATAAAACTGAGTGAAATATACGCTGGTCCCTTTGCGTAAATAAGCTCTCAGACACACATTCGTCCTTTTGTACCACACGTTTGAAATTTATATTACAAAAGAATCTTTTTTGTATTTTTATGCAAATAAAAAATTTTCTCTCTTTTTTAAACCCAGAGACACAATTGCTTTACCGTTAAATGTGAGTGGCAAAAAATACATTTTTATGGATAAAAAAAGTTTTGATATTTTACCCAAAATAACTTCTAGATAAAAAAAGGGATATGGGTGAGAAAATGTCCTATATTTGGGTTGTAAATATTTATTCTTTTTAGTGTGTCTCAGACAAGGAAAAGAAAGTCCAAAATTTAACAAAGATTTTCTTTAAGGTAGTTCTTTCCCTACAATCCAGTCAAAAACGTTTGGCTTACTACCCATACTATACAGCAGCTAAGGCACTATGGTTGCAGGCCAAGATTTTTTAAAAGGACTGTACCCCTCACACTATCGTATTACGATAAATTAGCATACTTAAAAATCTGACAACGTCGGATATTTATTTTCCTACTCGCCTTGTACAGTCCAGCTTCACTTGTTTAAAAACAACTGAAAGTTGTTGCCAAATTTTGAATACATTTAATTTAACATTTTAGATTTAAGCACTTAATGCTTTCTTTTTATAAATAAAAACCTATATTTTTTAAATACAGGTCTAAACTTTAGGTTTTTATGTACTTAAGTATAAA
>JAHBCN010017615.1:0-18179 GCA_019359885.1 Listronotus oregonensis
AATTGCTTTCCGTTATAAATATCCCCCAAAAAACACTTATGTTTTGGGGGCCAAGTTCACCAAAATCTCGGTTTTTTAAAGAGTGAGACCAAAAAAATTAGGAAAATTTCCCATTTGACCGACAAGTTTGTTTCATTTGTCTGTTTAAAAAAAAAACTACCAGTATTAATAAATATGGAATTTGGTTAAAAAAAAGGGGACGGCGGTGGGTGTATTTACCGGGGGGAAAAATAAATTTTGTGAAACGGGAGAGCAGTTTAAAAGGTGCCTGAAGCCTTTTTTTTTTTTGGGGAAATCAGTTGTTTGTTTGTTGCGTGTTTTTGCCACCAGTGACCCGAAGACAAGAAGTTTTTACCAAAGTTAAGCTCGATTTGAAAAAAAACGGGGAATTTTTTCTGGACACTCCGCATTGTTTCAATAAAAATTTTTAATTGAAAACACAAAAATTTTTTATTGTTTTTTGAAACCTAATTAAAAAAAATTTTTGGACATTGTTCAAATCCTCTTTGGGAGGATGGATAAAATGGCTATTGAATTTTTGTACTTTGTTACAAATTAAAAGGTTTTAGCTTATAAACAAAAAAAGTATTATAGTATAGGAGGGGGAAAAGGGAAAAAATAACCGGGATTTTTTAAAAATTTGATTTTTTGGCTTTTTGGGTCAGGTTTTGGGGTTGATGAAATGTAGATTTTTTTATAAAAATATCGGAAAAAAATTATTGAAAGAATGTGCCAGCCTTTTAAAAAAAATAAATATTATCCAATATATTATTCTAAAAAAGAATTTTAAAAAAAAAAAAATAGCTTAAAAAAAAGGGTTTAAAAAATGAAAATGATTACAATTTATTTAAATCCCTAAGAAATTTTAAAAAACTCGTAGGGCGGTTTTAAAAATATATTAAATCAATGGGAAGTTTTTAATCTGTATCGGTAGGTGTTTTCACCCCCAAAAAATGCCTCTAAATCAAAAAATTTTTTGTACAAGCCCAAAAACCTTAATTTTTGAGTAATATCACCATTGTGAGGGGAAAAATATTAATAGCATCAAACACTTATTGTTAAAAAGGTCCACCTGACAACCTCCACCTTTTTATAAAGAAATGTGCTGTATCATTGAGTTTCCTTTACACTGCTCTTTTAATAAATCGTTAAAGATGGGAAAAATTTCCGGTTCTGGAAGGTATGTACTGTAGTACCTATATTCAAGAATGGTCAGAAACATGATTTTAAAAAAATTATAGACCAATAACGAAACTGTCAAAAAATTTTAAAGTTTTTAAAAAACTAATATATGAGTACCTATTTGCACATATTACAAATCTTATAATACCAGAACAGCATGGGTTCTACCCTTCATTAAAATGGAAACAAATCTGTTCACATTCACGAATACCTACATAGCAATATGGATAAGAGAAATTTAGGTGGATGTTGTTACACCGACTTCAGCAAGGCTTTTGAAAAATCAGTCAAACATTCGAACGTTGGCTGAGTCGGTGGGGCACACCTGAGCTGGATCGGCCGATATCAAAAATAAACCATCACGAGTATCATGCAGGGGTATATGTCGGTATTCTTCCCCAACCTCTGGAGTACCTCAGGGTTCACACCGGGGGCCACTTTTTTATTATATAAAACAATAAAAAAAAGTGTTTCTTTTTTTGTAATTATTTGTTATACGGATGTTTTTAAAAATATTTAAAAAATCTACAGTAATACTGTATAACCCAGCATGATTTTAACCAGGTGTCAAGGTTTTGTGGACGACAAAAACTATTTTTGAATTTGCAAATTCCAAAAACCTACCCCTTTCAAAAAAAAAAAAATTTTGTTTTAAATTAAAAAATTTTAAAAAATAGAAATTTTAAAAAGGGAGCAAAACATTCTGTTTTTTACCTATAGAGTCAGTTGAACTTTCCTTAGATTACGGGAGTAATCAGAAAATGAGTTTTTTTCCCAACAATAAAGTGATCCTATGCTTTACAATGCTTTTTACTGAGTAAATTAAGCTAAATCTGGAATCCCAGTAAAATTTTGGGTAAACGACTAGAAAATTTACAAAATAAATTTTTAAAATATATTTCATTCAAAAATAATTTTTCATTCCCGAAGGGGACATCTCTTTTGCAGAGGACATTTCCAACCCCTCCTGGAGAAGAGAAGAGTGATGTCTATTTGTTGTTTTTATAAAAATCCTGAATAAAATTTTATAAATAGCCTGATATCCTGTCACAATTATACTTCAATGTTCCTTTTAGAACTCTACAGCTGAATGAATTATTCAATGTTTCCCTTTTTGAAATATAGTTTTCCCAAAACTCACCTGAGGTTGACACAAAAGGCAACAAGAAAGTAATGTTTTGGATTTTTCCGCCCCAAAAAAACAAGTCAAAATTAAATAAAAACCCTTTTTTTGGAAGTTAAAAATTGAAAGTTTTTATATATTTTTTATTGGGTTTTATTTGTGTTTTTTTTCAATTATATATTTTGCATTAAGGCCTATTATTGTTAAATTTTTTATTTTTGCAATATTTTAAATTTTAATTGATTTTTAATTTATGTCTGAATTTTGTATAAAATTTTAAAAGAAAGATATATTTGGGAAAAAGGGTATTTTTCGCATTTTTTTTGGGTAAATTAATAGCATATTGTAGGGACCTTTGTGGGCCTCTCTGCCTATTTTGCTTTTTATGTCCATTTAAATAAATAAATAAAAAATAAAAACTTGGCCTTTATATTAAATAATGGTTTTCGGTAGGATCTCTTTTTTTTTCTAAATTAAATATATGGAAAAAAAAGCAGATCTCAAACTTTCTTACCACAACTAACCACAACTAACCCTTAGATTAAATATGAAGTACGAAAACTGCTCTTTTTAATATTCCTTAATTTTCGCCTAGTTTGAGGTCTAATAAAAAAAATGGAGCATTTTTTATTTTGTGAATAAAATCCTGCCCTCATTTTAAATTCTAAGACAATGATGACCTCAAAAGCTCAGGTTCAATATGATTCTTTTTCCGGAGGCTTTTTGGGCCTAACCTCCCATTATCTTTTATACCAATCCTTCCATTAGTCTTGTTTCTTCTACAAGTCTATATAATCCCAAAACTGGTTGGTTGATATATGCCTGTGAGGTCATTTTCGGTTGTCCAAATAATGCTTGTCTTTTTTGATTTAATGCTTCACAATCGCACAGTATATGGTAGGCTGTTTCTCCCCCCCCACACATTCTGCAACTTGGGTCCCCATTGTGTGAGCCTATCTTGTGTAGGTGCCCTCTTAGGTTATCGTGCCCTGTTAGCAACCCTTCTGTTAAGCAAATTCTTTCCTACTTTGTCTGGGTAGCTCTTCTTTCGTTCTTTCGGATGGGCACCTTATGAAGCTTTTTCCATGTCTTATTCTACTGAGGCTCCCCAAGTATTCCTCGTTTTTTTCGGATTTATTCCCTCGTTTGCCCCCGTGTTGTGGTTTTGGTGACTCCAAGGGCAGGTTCTGTTCCAAAATATGGTGTGTATGATCTATGTCTTGCTAGCTCATCCGCTTTTTTGTTGCCTTCTATTCCGGAATGTCCTGGAACCCACAGATAGTGATGCGCAAACCAAGACCAAGACCAAGAACGGGCTAGTCTTGGTCTTGGTCTTGGTCTTGCAAGTCTGGTCTTGGTCTTGGTCTTGCAAGCCCAAAGAAGGTCTTGGTCTTGGTCTTGGTCTTGCTGGTCTTGCTTTTTTGGTAGTAATAATTTAAACTAAGCAATCTTAAATAAAATATATATTTTTTTAATACTTACAGATAAATAAAGATAAAGACTATATTTTTTGCTTTAAAATTTTAAAATATACCAATTTTAACCTTACATGTACATTTAAATTATTTAAAGGATATTTTAAATGTAGGGCTTTATTTATTTATAGTGCTTCATTTTAGTGATAGAAAATATTTAAATTTTCTTTGAAGAAGCATAAAAAATTACAATACTGAGTACTCTGAGGGCAGAAAAAAACTTTTAATTTCAACCAGATGTGAAATTTCTATGAAAATGATTCTGATATGTAAACATTGGTTTCTAATTAAAAAAAAAAAGGTATTTAAGAAGCTTTTCAGTTCAAATAAACTTTCTATGTTCAAATTAGTCAAACATTTGCCGATACAAAGTTTGTACAAATACTTTATAAACATTCTGCATATACAAGGTGGCTCGATAGTGCGACAAAGATCGATATATCAGAAACCGTTCATAATGGTTAAAAACTGAATATACAAAAATTATAGAAAAATGGGCGTAAAATGTAAAATTATTTTCTAATTCAGAATTTTCCAAAAAATTCACTACCACTCAAGAAAACTTCCTTATTTTTAGCTCTTAACCTAAAATAGAAAAATTATAGCAAAAAATTAATTTAAAAAAATCCGCTTCCTTGTATATTATGCTGGAAATTCTTGAAACCGGAAGTGAAATTTAAAATCCATTTATATGAAAAGTATTCCTATATAAAATGACAAATGTATTTTTTATCAAACCATCACTTTTACATTTATATCTTAGTTTAAAGGAGCAATCTAATGGTGCCACTTCTTATAGTGTGGCACAAAAATAATGTTTTCCTGGATTTTGGAAATTGTTGATACAGTAAGTGGCATCACTAGATACCTAATTAAAAAAAAATTAGGAATAGGTAAGTAATTTTCAGCTTCTATAACTTTTGTACTCTTAGTTTTTCTCTGTCGTAAACGGTTTTGGAGATATCGAGCTTTGTCGGACCACTGAGTCACAATCTTATTATTTTTGAAACATGTTACTGAATCTACTAGTTATCGTTTTTAGATAATTATATTAAAAAACGAAGTGATCGGTTTAATTATTATTTTATTTAAAAAACCTGTTTTTCATAAAATAATCGCCTTTTTAGGCAGTTCTCGACACCTTTTTTGTCATGTCTGTATGAAATACCTCTGTGTATTGAGTATAAAAATTGAATATTATAATTTAAAAAAAAGTGACAAAAGTGCAAAAGTCTTACAGGTCGGTCTTGGTCTTGCGTAGTCTTGCACCCCTCGGTCTTGGTCTTGGTCTTGCATACCCCGGTCTTGGTCTTGGTCTTGCAAGCGAGAAGGCGGTCTTGGTCTTGGTCTTGCTACAAGACCAAGACCAAGACCGCAAGACCAAGACCGGTCTCGCTCATCACTACCCACAGAAGAGTAACCTTGTTGCGTTCTCCCAGGACCTCCAGTTCTTTTTGGTATTCCCATGTCAGCCTGGACATTACCTTGGGGTTTACTAGTGTCCCTAGTGACGCCTGGCTTTTGGGTTTTTTAGATTTGCTTTTTTTTTAAAAGCCTCCTGTTTTTTTTTTTGAAAGGCAGTAAAGCATATATTTCTGTTTGAAATACAGAACTGTGTGTTTTTAGTGGAATGAAGAATTGTAAATTCCTCATTTCACTAATAATTATACGCCCGCTCCAGTTCCCTGCTCGGTTTTGAAACCATCCGTATACCAAATGATTTCTTCAACGGTGCCGGGGAGATCGGATTGCTGCCACTAACTTCGATCTGAAATTTTTATCTTAAGTTTTTGTTAAATTTAAATATGATTGCAAACTTCAAAAATACTTTTAAAATAAACGATATTATCGTCCCTTCTTGTTTTCTTTACTTGTGTCCTTAAACCCACTTACATACCAACTTTCAAATTTTTACTTCCCCAAAAAATGTCCGATAATTATGATGATTTTGGTTATAGGTAATTTAAATACTTATGTGAATTTACATACCCATCTCATACCCTTACGTGGAACGATAACGAAGTTATGATAGGGGAGAAACACGCTGATATATTTCGTGTAATATACACGCTGCGTGCGTTAGATCAGAACTTGGCCTGGGCACTACCGTACGCCAAAATACATATAATAAAAGATAATTTTAAAATATCTCAACTAAAACATCGAAAGCACAAGATACGCTTTTAACACCCAAACCGAGTGTGCTCATTCCGAAAGCGGAATTTGGCTACAAACAGCGGAGCACGTTACAATTACAAATGCACGGGCATGTATCAATGTCGCTTATGACATTAGCGTAACCCCTCTGCAATATATTGCTTCGGTTTGCGTTTTCGTGTCAGGATGAAAATTTCGACAATTCGACTATGAATAGTGTGTACAGGCCTTTGTCTGTTTACATTGGCTTTTGTCTTGTATTAGTTGCACTTAAAAAAAATCAATGCTTTTTATTTAAGACAATATTAGATTATAATCAAGATTGTATACAGGGTGTCCCAAAAGGTATGGTCCAAAGTTTGGGATCATGTAGATTGGATCAAAATAAGGTAACAACTTCATATAACTTTTTGCTATATGCCCCTTCTTTACCGAGCTATTAGCTCTTAAAGGTAACAATTGAAAATCGATTTTTTATTAATAACTTTTGAATGGCTTGTACGATCTGGAATTTTTGTTGATTAATTCTAGCTAATTACTGTCTTGCATTAACTGCTATAAACATGCCCCGAAACCATCAAAGATACCAGGTCCGGACTATTAAATTTGTAAAAAACTTTAAAATTTTTGCAGTGTTGCCATATTGAACATTTTGACCTTACTGGTAGATTCCCCTGAGTTTTCTATAAAAAAAGGTATACTTTATCTTTATTGATAGGACTATCGGTTTTTGGGTAAAATGCATTTAAAATCATTAAGGTATACTGGGGGGCCTCGATAAGAATACCTGGGGTCTAATAAGGTGTACTTAGGACCCCATGAATCTTATGTCAAAATCTACTCCAGAAGTTAATTTTTAGCTAAAATTAAAATTTAAATTTTAAAAAAACTTTTTATTTTAACAAAAAAAATTAAAACAATAAAACGATCAGCAAAGTAAAACTTTATGATTATTAGTACAATAACAAAAAAAAACTGCTATGCGTAAATTTAACTAAGGTATGTGTTCAAAGTGAGCACCCTGTACAGCTAGACATTTTTTAAATTTACTAAGATATGCTCTTTGAACATGAAAAACATGTTAGGATTATTTCTTATTGCAGCGCAATGAAACCAAATAATAAAAACTTCCATAAATGAACATTCATGTTTTTTGGTTCCCAAGGAACTTGGAACCAGCCTGTCCATGAAATTTTGCCTACCTTTCGGTCAATTGTTGCCGGCGGTTTATATTGCGTATAACTAAAAACAATGTTTTAAGTTTCCCACTTTGTTCTTGGTTAATTCATTTTACATTGATTTTTATATTTTTTAAATGTTTTAATAAATTTTTTATGAAATTTTAGTTTTTTTTTTTAACGGTTTAAAAGATTTAAAAAGATTTTCAGGGCCCTTTTAAAATAATTAGTTAAAGTAAATTTTTTTTTTAAAAATAAAAATTTTTTTATGGGAGAATAACTAAATACACTTGCTTTATTTGTAAGTTATGAAATCTTAATCGAGAGCCAGGGAAACAAGTTAAAACCTTAATGATTTTAAATGAATTTTACCAAAACCGCTATCCTATCAATAAAATAAAGTATACCTTTTTCCATAAAAAATCGAGGAATCTACCAGTAAGGTCAAAATGTAAATATGGCAACTACTGCAAATTTTAGTTTTTTCAAATTTAGTCCGGACCTGGTATCTTTAAGTTTGGGCATGTTTAAAGCAGTTAATGCAAGACAGGGATAGCTAG
Source organism: Listronotus oregonensis (assembly GCA_019359885.1). Lineage (NCBI taxonomy): Eukaryota > Metazoa > Arthropoda > Insecta > Coleoptera > Curculionidae > Listronotus > Listronotus oregonensis. The sequence goes on from JAHBCN010017615.1 coordinate 7,676, forward strand.
AATTATCAACAAAAAATTCCAGACGTCCAGCCGTTCAAAAGTTATTTAAAAAATTTGATTTTCAATTTTTCCTTTGAGACTAATAGCTCAGTAAAGAAGGGGCATAGACAAAAAGTTTGAAGTTGTTACCTTATTTTGATCAAATCTACATGATCCCAAACTTAGGACCATACCTTTGGGACACCCTGTATATTGTATTATGAATAGGGTAGATAATACTATTTCCCAAAGGGTGGGAGACGAGGTACGCCCGTACCCGTATACCTGTTTTTCGAGGGTGAAACTCTTTAGTCATATGACATGAAGCAACCTAGTAGGATCTTGCCTTAGCGTAAGTTTATACAGGGTCCTGCAGCTCACCTTCCCGTCTTAAGCTTAGTAGCTCATTTATTATTTAATGTAAAATTTTTATATTTTGCAGACGTTACCTTTAACACACGGTGCATTTCAGGAAAATAATTTTGGTTATACAGGGTGTCACAAAAACGTGTTACGTCAAAATGGTGCATTTTTTTAAATTGAATGCCCTGTATTTTTTATATATTTAGGTACCTCTTGTGGTCATCTATCTTTCTCTAAAATTTTGTCAAAATAGGTTCAGTGAGTTCAGAGAAAAAAATATATATAAAGAAACTGTTTTGCACCACTGAATTTAAAAGTTAATAAAATAACAATAGTGCTTAATTAATAGAATTAAACAAGGAACCTATTAGGTAACGTAATATTAGTCGCTTAGGTCATGTTTGGTTAATTCGAACTGTACAGGGTGTCCAAAATTTAGTGTCAAACTCTTCAAATTTTAAAGCACTTTATTTTTCTTATTTTAAATATGAGCTCCTTGAGGTCGTTAGATGTAGACTTAAAAAAACAAACATTTTTCTAAATATAACCCTATCGAAATTCTTAACACATTAAAAGTTATTCGTTGAAAACACATTTTGGCATCTATTTTAATAGTAATACCATTGAATAAAAATGATAGGTGGCTATGAAAACCAATTTAATGACATTGGAGTTTATTAAACTTACAGAATCTTATTTTGACGTATTATAAAAATTCAAGTAAATTATTAATTTAAGAAATACTTTTAAATGTAACATAAACCTAATTTTTAATTTGTAATACCTTTTGGCTAACATGTATGTGACTTTAACGGATTTCTAGCTAATAATTAACGTTATTAGGAACCTCTAATGTCAATAAATTGTTTTTCATAGCCACCTACCACTTTTATTCAATGATATTACTATTAAAATAAATGCCAAAATAAGTTTTCAGCGAATAACTTTTAATGTGTTGAAAATTTCGATTTATATTTAGAAAATGTTTGTTTTTTAATTCTGTATCTAACGACCCAGAAATATACAGGGGCTCATATTTAAAATAACAAAAATAAAGTGCTTTAAAATTTGAAGAGTTTGACACTAAATTTTGGACACTCTGTACAGTTTAAATTAACCAAACATGACCTGAGCGACTAATATTACGTTACTTAATAAGTTCCTCGTCTAATTCTATTAATCAAGCATTATTGGTATTTTTATCCATTTTTAAATTCGGTGGTGCAAAACAGTTTTTTAAATATTTTTTTTCTCTGAAATAACTAAACCGATGTTGACAAAATTTTAAAGAAAAATAGATGACTACAAAAGGTACCTAAATATTCAAAAAAATACAGATCCTTTCTTTTAAAAATATGCACTTCATATGCACCATCGTGACTTCACACTTTTTTGTGACACCCTGTATAACCAAAACTATTATCCTGAAATGCACTGTAGGTTAAAGGTAACGTCTGCAAAATATAAAAATTTTACATTAAATAATATATAAGCTACATAAGACTCGAGGTGAGCTGCAGGACCCTGTATATCATTTAAGATTATTTCTAGCCATCAGCTCGATGGCTGAAGTGTTAGCGTCGTTGGTTTGGTATAGCAGTGTCATCGATTTGTTATTCTGGCTCTGGCATTTTTTTGATACTATTCACCTAAAAGTACATATAAAGTGACGTCAGATTTTCCTGTCTAAAAAATATGATCCAAATTTGGTTATTACTAGGAAAGTGTTTTTTTATAGCTCAATCCACTCCAAATTTAATTATAAAAAAAAATACAATGTAAGCTGTATATTGACTGTTCACTCAACAATACCTTCTACCTGCAGAATCTAAAATTATATTAAGGAAATACAAAATTATACTTAGTATTACTCTGCTGAGATCCAGAAAGCTTTACCGACCAAAAGTTATTTAGTTAGCAAATGGTTTCATAATTGAAAACTAAATAAAAGCTTAATATCTATGTCTACATTTTTTTTTAAATTTTGGTCAAAATCGAAATCAAAATTAAAGAGTTATTTGACTGAATTTTATTTGTTTGCTTTTTAGTCTGGAATTGCATTGATTTATATCTTATTATGAAGTGTAATAATATATCTTAATAACTTTATCCAATTTATAAGTAGATACAATCTGACAACTGTTAATAAGCAATTTTAACGTTATAATTGCAAGAAGTGAAATTATCTTGTTCAGAGTTATAAGCTTATTTTAAACATAATTTATTGGGTTTTTGCCGGCCCCTAATTTTTTTTATACAGTAGCGTAGAATAAGAGTTTTAATTTTTTTTAGTTTAATTTCTAAATCTATACTGCATCAAAACTATAAGTAAGTCTTTTTTGCCTCTCTATGATAGACTTTATGTATATTTTTTTAATCAATAAGTTTTCTGGGTTATTCTTTCCAAAAATATATTTTAAGTATATTACGACTACAGACCTCCAGCAGGTACGTTTACACCCAGAGCTGTCGGTAATTGAATTGAAATAATTATAAAATCGTATTTAATTACCTCTCAATAATTGGATTACTTTAATTAAATAACTTTTCGGAAAAGATAATTGTATTTGGTTTATCAATTAATAGGATATTGTAATCGTGTTGGGTTTTTCTTTTATCTTGGGACAGTCCACGAAGGCTGATGCCTAAGTACTAACGTACCGTGGGTGTCTTCAGTGTGGTGAGAGGGAGTTTGTTTACACGGGACTTAAATTTTTGGAGATTGGGAGGAGAAGGAAAAACTTTTGCGGGCAGCATGTTCCATAGTCTTGACACTCTAGGGATAAAGGAACAAAGAAATCGGGAAGTTCGGCGCCTTTAACTGAACTGTTAAAGGATGCATAAAAGTTGCACTACGTGTTGCTCTGTTGGGAGCTGCCAGAGAAGGAATTATACTGGCCAACTCCTCTGAGCAGAAGCCGTGAAAATACCTATAGAAGAGCGACAGATCCCCTACATCTCGACGTGGCAAGAAGAGGAAGCCTTTCTGTGAGCGTTGGATCATTAATAAGACGAACGGCTCTTCTTTGAATGGAGTCCAGAATGCTAAGTGTTGCAGGGGACGCCATTCCCCAGACATGAGAACAATATTCTAAACAGGGTCTGATTTGGGATACATACAGAGTGTACAAATTGGAAGAAGAGAAATGTTTTCTGGCTCGGAAGAGAAATACAATCTTTTTTGAAGTTGCCGAAGCTATGGATAAAATGTGTTTGTGCCAGTTGCGGTTATTCTCAAAAGTAACGCCGACAAGATTAAACGACTCTTTGTTCTGCAGAACTTGGCCGCTCATATGTAAGGGATGAGCATTTGCAGACTTTTTTCGCGACAGGGAACATGACTGTGTTTTCGAGGCATTAAAGTGAACAAGATTTTTGGCGCCCCAATCCAAGATAAGTTTGAGGTCTTGCCAAAGAGATATCTGCATTGACCTGCGCTTGTTTTCGAAATCAGGATTACACGGTGGCTTAAGAAATTGAATACTAGAGTGGAGGGTACTATCGTCAGCAAAACTATGAATGGGATTGATTGTGCAAGAGAGAAGATCGTTAATGTGTAGAAGAAACAGCGTGGGTGCCAGCACTGAGCCCTGGGGCATCCCAGCATTAATTTGGTAGAAGCTGGAGGAATGACCATCTACACTAACTGATATACGTCGATTAGAAAGGAAACTGGAAAGTCAAGAGCAAAGCTTAGGTGGAAGACCGTAAGAAGGAAGTTTGTTAAGAAGCCCATCATGCGAGACCTGATCGAAAGCTTTGGATATGTCAAGAGCAACGATCTGGGATTCACCAAGAAACTCAGGGGACTTGTTCCTTGTGTGAGACAAAGGAAAGAAGATCAGCTGTGGATCTACTGTGACGGAATCCATATTGTCTATCATGTAAGATCTTATGTTTTTCCAGATACTTTAAGATTTAGGAATTAATGCATTTTTCCATTACTTTGCAAACAACTGAAAGAAAATATATAGGTCTATAGTGGGAAGGGAGACTTTTGGATCCTTTTTTGAGGACAGGTTTCACACGTGCAGCTTTCCAACTCTCCGGGAAAATGCCCGTGTCGTAAGAGATTCAAAAAGGGGAGTTAAGATGGGTGCAAGCTCGGGAGCACATTTTTTTAAGACGATTGCTGGTATGCCATCCAGCCCAGATGATTTTTTAGTATTAAGAGAAGAAAGAATACGCTTGATCTGTTTAACTTTAAAAATTATATCGGGATTTTATGAGAAACAGGGACAACTGGTGGAAAGGAAAGATTAGTAGGAGGATCAAGCGTAGAATTGGCAGCAAATTGTTTCGCAAATAGTTCGGCTTTTTCTTTGAAGGTAGAGACAATTCCATCTTCAGAGATTAGGGGTGGAAAGGAATTTGTGCAAAAGTTCTGACTAATATTTTTGGCAAAGGACCAGAAAGCTTTACTGCCATTTGAGCAAGAGAGAACTTTATCTTTTATTCGAGGGGTCATTGTCTTTTGCGAATCCCAATAATTTAATTACTTTGAAAGTAATTCGATTACTTATAAAGTAATTAAATTAATTTAATTACTTAATAAATTATTGAGTTACTACTTTAATTACCTTTCTTTATGGAAAACGGAATTTTGGCTAGCCAGAAGGAGCATCTTAAAATACGGCGGACGGATGCTTACTACCACAGTTTTTAAACTTGTTTTTTGTAGAAAAATCTGTTGATGTTTTGGAGTAGGATAAAAAGAAATTTTTATTTTAGAGTCCTTTAATCCTGAACTTGCCGAGAAAGCAGTGTGCGTATGATGCATATTAGTATAAATAGTTTATTTGTTTAGTGTATCGTGTTTAATATATGTGGTAATTTAAATAGAGTAATTGATAAAATAATCAATTACTTTTAGTTTTAATTGATAATTGAATTACTAATTTACTATTACTTAGAAGAGTAATTGGTAAATGTAATTGAATTACTTTTAAAAAGTAATTGCGACAGCTCTGTTTACACCTAAAACTGGCAATATAAACAGGATTGATTTAGAAGTTTGTTTGAAACAACATTTTTGGACTTATAAGTATGATTTTTTTTACCTTGGGACAGTCCACGAAGGCTGAGGCCCAAGTACTAACGGCCGTGGGTGTCTCGGGGGTTTGGTATATAGGCTATTGATTACGATAGAAAATTATCTTTTTAAACATTTTTGTAAGTACATTCCATGAGGAGTTGAAATGGGGATTAAAATTTGTATAAAAAATCGTCATTTTTGAAATATGTAAATATGGGTGTTGGTAATTAGACTTCCAATTACCCAGAAAAATATAAATTCGAAGTAATTTTGGAACTTCATCCCGTGAAATATTGTAAGTAAGAGAAATTCGTTATTTCTGGACCCCCCAGTCAGAACTATGAAAATGTAATCACTTTATTGTTTGTCAATTTTTTACAAAACTAAAATATTTAAATGTCAGTAGGTTTGAAAAAGGCTATTTTATAAAAATTTGCACTGCTTTTTAACAATAGATGGCATAGTGCCGACATTTTATGTTATAGTAGGGGATCCGAATTAAAGACGAACTTCACCCATCTGCCAACCAATTATAAACCATATTTTATTAAATATATTATGTTAACAAATGTATTGTGAATGGGTTGTCTAAAAAATTATGGTCAAAGCTATAACTAATTTTTTAAAAGATTTTTAAAAATTTTTGATACTCCCTCTATAATGTCAATTCTTATTTTTTTAAATTCTACAGGGCAGTACTGATATCATTGAAATTTCTTTTCCTCAATTTTATAAATTATCATTTTTATAATTTCAAATTAGTTCTGTCATGCAGAATAATAGAAAAAAAATTGACATTATACAGGGAGTAACAGCATTTTTTCAAAAACATTTTTTTAAAATTAATTATAGCCTTAACGATAATTTTTAAGGCAACCCATTCGCAATACATTTTGGTTACATACTACATTTTAAAAAATAATTATTTTTGTATCAAGGGCGTAAAATAGCACTTTTACGGCCGCTGCTGAAAGTTATTGCCCGGGCTGTGTGAAGGCAACAATCTGCTGAGGGCGTAAAAGTAGAGTTGCCGCGAGACGAGACGAGACGAGATAAAGCCTTGTCTCGTCTCGTCTCAAAATTTCGAGATAATATATTTCGAGACGAGACGAGACAAGGGTCGAGACGAGACGAGACAAACGTTTGTCTCGTCTCGTCTCGTTTGTCTCGAGTTGTTTTGGTTTATTTCAATTAAATTAATTTCAATATACAGTGCATTAGTAATGTATAGGATAATGTCAATAAAAATTAGTTCGGAAGTTTAATAAAAATGCTTGGACCCATCGATTTTTATTTTTAGGTACATGTTACACATTTTTTTAAACTAATTTTTATATCTGCACAGTGCACAAGGTGGTGATAAAAAGACATATTTTTTAAATGGAACACACATATTTTATTATTACATTATTAATTCCAATGTTTAATTCTAGAAATGTTTATTCTCAATTTTTTTTACCAATTTTAAACTTTTTCCATAATAATCAAGTATACCCAAACTATCCTAAATGGCAATATTCTTATACCTACGTAACTTTCTGGGTATAGAATATGAAGTAGGTATAGGAATTTCTAGAATTAAATAAATAGAATCCAAAACTGTAAAAATACTTACTCCTCGCCATCGTTGACTCACCCTGTACACTATATACCTACAAACTAATTGCAAAATTTGCTGCAAACTGGTATGTATTTAAAGAAAGATGCATTGTTTTTAGTTTAAATTAAAACTTTTGAAAACATAATAGCGGCAAATCCTCAACTAACAGAAAAACATTCAAAACAACCCTCTGCACAGGCATCAAAAAGTGCCTCTGCGCTGCCTGTATACTTTGCCAACACACCGTTTTATTCGGGAGGCGGCAATAGTTTTTGCATATTTTTTACTATTTTAAGATCTATAGAGCGGTTGATTTTTTAAAATGTTTTGACATTTTTCCTTAGTTCATTCTTGTGTGTAAAGCTTGTAAGAAGTAGGAAGGTGAATAAATATTTTTTAAAAATGGAACACCCTGTATAAATGCTTATATTTTTCAAAACACGCCTTGTAAAATAAAAATTGACGTGATTGAGCTTTTCTTAAAATTGTGTAGTTTTCTCAAAAAATTGGTGATTTCAGACTTTACGGACACCCATAATATGCAACTAAAAATAAAATAATGAACCTAATAATTTTTTTTTTATTTAAAATAAAAATATAGAACATATAAGGCATAAAATGATCACAAACAGAAAAAAATCTAAAAGATAATGGAACATAAGTCATAAACTCTATTACAAAACACAGGTAAAATGTTTTCTAGAAATTTTTCTTATAATTATACAGGGTGTTTGAGCAATAGTTTTAAAATCTTTAACAGCAGTTAGATCTTACAAAAAAAGTCTCTATAATTATAAGTTCGTATATGCATTATTTCAAAATTGGAAATACGCAGGGTCCTAAAGTTAAAAAAAGCTTTAATTGTACATAATATTCAAAACAATTATTTTGATAAAACAACTTAAAATACAACTTTAACAGGGTATAAAAAAAGAATCGGTTTTAATTTTCAAAGCAAAATTTAAAAAAAATCAAGAGACAAAATAGTTGTATTTTAAGTTGTTTTATGTTTTCACGATAGCGTGTTTTCTCATAATTTTTAAAGAAAACACGCATGAGTAAAAAATTATCTGGTTAATTTTAAAGCACGAGCGGAATTTAGGGAGAATATTTTACGAATCAAAAACGTAGATAAAGTTTATTAACTTAAAATTAAATATTAATTTAACAAACCGTTATTATTATTTTACAATTTCACCACTTCTCTAATGGGAAAATATGTACATGAGTAAAATATTCAAAATAATTAAAAAATTATAAAACCACAGGGTGATATACTTTTTAAAGCAATTAATTTAAGCTTTTTTTTAACACCCTGTATTTCTGAAACGATGCATTTCTTGACCTATGTTAATAGAAACTTATTTTTGCAAGATCCAACTGCTGGCGAAGTTTGTAACACTAAATCTTAAACAACCTGTATAATTCTTAAGAACTAGAAATATATTGTTGAAGATCTATTACAGTTAGTCCACTTAAGTTGTTTAAATCATTAAAATTTTTTGAGATTTTTCTCGTCTCGGCTCGGGGCTTGTCTCGAAAGATTTTATCTCGTCTCGTCTCGTCTCGAAATTCGAGACAAAATGCTCTCGAGACGAGACAAAAGGCTTCGAGATGAGACGAGACGAGACGTCTCGTATCTCGTGTCTCGCGACAACTCTACGTAAAAGTGATTTATTCCACAGGTGCAAACAATAATACTTGTACTACTAAAATTATTGACTAAGCATTTTTTGTAGTTATTTTTTCCTTATTTTTGTTAATTGATTAAACAACTTTAAGTTACATGTTGTGTCAACAACCTGCCTTAGGGCGTAAAAGTGCAATTTTACGGCCTTAAATGGAAGCGTAAAATTTTATTTTATGCCCGATCGTACACAAAATAATTTTCGTCTCTTTGGCAGGTGGGTGAAGGTCGTCTCTTATCCGAATCTTAGACTATTAACACAGATCAAAAAAATCATTAACTAACGAGTCACCACTGGCACGTATATAATTCTCTGCAACTCAGATTATCGGGCAATAATTTAAATTAGTGTTTCCTTGAATACGATCACTATCGATGCGGCAAATGAACGCCTTTCGATTTAAACTGCAGACTCCAATATGTCCGCGTTGAAATATGGCTTCTACTTTTTGCGAAAGAACGAAATTAAAGGATTTATTTTATTTAAGTTGGCAAACAGCAAGTCTCTGCAGAAAGAGGTAGAGATAGGTAAGCTTTTACCGCCAAATCCGGTGAATGCTTTAAACTAATAGCGAGAACAGTTTCGTCATAAAACGGTGGATCATTTTAAGAGGGCGGGAAAAAAGAAGAATGTCACAAAATAGGAAATTTAAGATTCAAGGTTTTTTATATTTTAAACTCATGTAGGCGGATTAAAGAACGTTTTAAACAAATAACTGGCAGCAAGCTATATATAGAATTAATTTATTTATTTATAGCCCAGGCAGTCAAGCTCAAAATAGTGTCATACCCCCGAATTTTTTATATATGCAACGATTTTCTTAAAAATTTGAAATTAAGCCTATCTTACCCTCCATATCAAAATCTATATGGTCGCAAGGTGTGCAAATTGTTTTTAAGTGTTGAAAACCACCCCTTATCGAAAAAATAGATTTTATAGGTTTTTCGGCTTTTTTTCGACTCAAATGTCTTTTATTTATGTAGGATAAATATCCTAACGTATTGTACAATGTAAAATTGATGCATTTTAAAATATTAACGCTTAAGAATTTTTAAAAACTACCCTTTTGATGAAAATAATATAGAAAAAAATCTTTTAACTATTTGTAACATTACAATTGTAGTTTTACTGAAAAAAATTCATAGCATTTTAATAAAATTAGTAGTTACCACTTTTCAACCCCCAAAAACTACCCCTTTGCAGAAAATGAAATAAAAAATATCTAATGACTGCCAATTTTTAGATTTTGCGTAATTTTAGTATTACAGTTTATTATCTCTACTTGAAATAATTTTTAATTGTCTACACCCTAGCAACCCTTAAGAACCACCCCTTTGACAAAAATAAAATTAAAAAAAAAATTAATGACTACTGATGTTTTCATTTTAAATTTTGTTGGTTCTAAATTTTATTCTCTGAACAGTGTATATACATACATAGTAGGTCTCAAATGTACCTACAGACAACCTAGTGTCAACAGAAAAAATCAGTACGCCAAAATTTGAAACTTTTTTTACTTTAAAATTGACTAAAAAAAATCTAAATCTTATTTTTTGTGTAACTCTCTTATTTTTGAAGCTATCATCCTACAAAAAATCATTTTAAAGATAATTTTCAGGACTATAAGCCTATGTATGTTAGAAGGGCTTAAGACCATTCATATTTTATAGATAAAGGGTCAAAGGGCTGCGGAAAAGCAGTCCTCGCACTATAGTGAAAGTTTTAAAATTTGGGTTTTAACTTCTCTTTTTATGCCAAAAAAAAAAAAAAAAAGGAAAAAAATTGTCAAAAAAAAAGCTCATTTTTTTACTTTTTAGTTTTTTTCGTATCTCATGGTTT
>JAHBCN010017616.1:0-18191 GCA_019359885.1 Listronotus oregonensis
ACAAAAATAAATACACTTTTTAAGTAGACTAACACTCGTTTCCATAAATAGCTTATGGTGTCTGTAAGCGGGTTTGTCAAATTGCGGCCTAAATCATCAGGTAGGTAAAAATAATAGCCAAGTTGCGCCTCATAAATATGGGTTAGCCTGAATAAAATTTCCAGTTAATAAATGATTACCTGGTTTGACCCAAACAGGATGGAATTATTGCGGCCCATAATAAATACCATATAGAAAATTATTAAAATTTTGTTAATAACTTCTACCAAAGATAATACTACACAATAGATGGTTCATTTAAATGGGACGTTTTGAATCAGTTCGAAGATATAAATGCTTCCGTAAATGCGAATAAAATTAAGTCGGTAACCCCTGCCCCAGCGAAACAAACCGTGCGACATTGCCAAGTCTGTCGCTTATACCTTATTCGGAACACGAAGTAGCGAAAACGGGCGGCTAAACGGACTGTGCTTTTTCTAGTCGCGTATCATCACGCCAATAGTAAGGGCCTGCCGGCAACACTGTTTAACTTTCGTGCAAGGATAGCGCGAAAATTCTCGATGGACATCGGCTCGCGTTAGCCAAAGTCCATTAGGGATATCAAAAATATAGCATTGAATGGTTCATCTTATCCGTAGTAGTATTATCTTTGCTTCTACGTAGGGATAATTACGACAAATTTAAAAACCCTTAGTTCTAGTCGGGCATGGTTAGTTCTGGTTAGTTAAAGAGGCTTTTCCCCCAATTATATTTCAGACGTCATAAATCACTAAAAGTAGGAACAGTAAAGTTTTCCGTTTAGGTCGCATTTCCGCCATGGCCTAATCAAACGTAGGCATAATTTAGACAAATTCAAAAGCCCTTAGTTGTGGTCGGTCGTGGTTAGTTCTGGTTAGTTAAAGCGGCTTTTTTATTTTCCTCAATTATATTTTAGACAAAATAAATTACTAAAAGTAGGAACAGTAAACTTTTCCGTCTAGGCCGCAATTCTGCCATGGCTTAATCAAATTAAATTTATTCCAAGAATTTTTGGGCCGCAATTTTGCCATACATAAACTGGGAAAAAGTTTATACCTGTCCATTTGGGCCGAAATTTGGATAAGACCCTTGTAAGTGTACCTACCTGCCGCGTGCGTCACGTCATTGTGAATTCATGTTTTTTTGGAATGCACTTTTTACTTTCCTTTATTTCTACTTATATGTAATGTAATATCAATAACACCAAAAACACTAAATGTAAAATAAGGATTAAATTTCTATCCAAAACTCTGGGTCTCATAAAGTATTAAGATTTAAAATTGGACAAAGATCCTTTTTTTGACTGGGCAAGCTTTTTACTGATCTGTCAATATTATAAATGTTCTTCTTTCATTAGTACTGGCAGATCAGTAAAACACTTGCCAAGTCAAAAAAGAAGTTGGTCTAATTTTTGATCTCAGTACTTTAGGATGCCGATATTTTTGGATGAGTACTTATTTTACCTAAGTTTTTTTTTGGTATGATTTTTTTTCTGAGTTCAATAAATGAAATAAGATCCTGCCTGCATTTTAAGTAATAAGATAATTATGACCTCAAAAACTTAGGCTCAATCAGATTGTAAACTTATAAAATACCCCCTAAATATACGATATTACCGCCACCGTTTCTGGACGTTCCCAGTAAAAACCTACTTATATGCCAAATTTCAAGTTTTTACTCCATAGTCAGTGACTAGTAAAATAGGAGACTTTTAAAATCGAATATCTCAGAAACCACTTGAATGTTCAATTTTAACTAACACTTTTAATTTTACACTTTTATATGGAACGAAAGCGAAGTTATGATAAGGGGAAAACACGGTGAAACATTTCGTGTAATATCCCTATGTTATGAAAAACATGTTTGTGGAAAAGTAAATTTTAATGTGTGTGTTCGTGTCTGTGGTCAATTACAATAACAAAATAACTTAAAATACAAATATAAATAAATTTTACTTAAAAAATCTTTGGAAATGAAAAGATTCTTCTGTTTTTTAAATCATGGACGTACGTAAACTGGATATTATAAGGGGCCAAATAAAGAAATAAGTATTAAAAGAGCACGGCAATCCAATGAAAACAAATTTAATATGATAATTTATTGAGAGGTCATAATTCGAACAAATTTTGTAAGTCATGGGCATTCGGGGAGGTGCATCTGCATTTTAACATGTATGTTGTTTGTTATGTCAATTAAATGTATGTCAAATTTCAATGGCGAATAAATTTGGACAGCAACCTGGACATCCTAAGTTTTTATTCAAACCGTAACTTAATAAAAAAATCTTAACTTTGTCTACGTATTTTCTTCGGAGGTCCGACGCCATGGTTATGGGCGTAGATTTACGCCATTTTAAGAAGTCAAATGTGAAAAAAAACATATTAATAAAAGCTGATAACCGAATCGCACCAATTCTAATAGATTTTCTCGGACATGAGCTTACGATAATAAGGTTTTTTAAGATCATAGGAAAAAGAAACCCGAAAACCGAATTATACTAAATTTAGTGTAATAGTGAGTTGTGAGAAAGTGTTAATTCGGACAGATTGTGTTGGTCATAAGTGTAAGCTAATGTAGTTCTTTAAAAGCTTGCTTATATCTGAAGATAATTGAATGGAATTTGGCATAATAATTGGTTAGTATGAGGTTTTTATTCTAAAATGATGTATGGGTGAGTGTATGATTTTTGAAAAAGTTAAATGTAAAAATTCGTATTAAAAGAAAGTATTAACCAAATGAATGCAACAACAATGTTATTTTACATCAATTTATTAGGTGATAATATTGCCGCGTCTTTTCATTGCCGACTTAATTATCAATTATTTCTTTTAAGACTTATGAGAGTAACGGAAAAAAACATAAAAGGAAAGAGCCACGTTTGCCAACGCTTTTATATTTAGTGATAAGGGTAGATATAATTTTGTGGCAGTTTGTGTATAGATGTTGGAATAAGAAAGACAAAAGCATTTGAAATCAAAATTTAAAAAGTAATATTTAAGTTCGGCTTTTATAACTGCGCCACTGTTATTAAAATTTCATTAAATTAACTATATCAATTTGAATTTTTAAGTAGATTTTTAAACAGAAAGTTAAATTAAGTCGTTTTAATAAATATATTGAAATATATCCCTTAAGTGGGGATATGTTTTATATAGATGACACGGAATCATTTATTAAAAAAACAACTTTTGCCAAAGTACCAGGGTAAAAACGAATAACCTTTACGAATTCTAGGCAAAACCCAAAAAATATTTTTAAACGTTTTAAAAATGAAAGAATGTAACAATATTTTGGTGATAAATTTGAGTTTAAAAAATATCGATATTCTGGGAATTTGTTTAAGAAATTGTGACAAAATTACACAAAAATGATATACACCTTTAATTAGTCAAAAAATATTTGTATTGTATTGCATTTTATTACTACAAATCATGAAGTCAGCTTCTCAATTTTTGGAATTTTTTTGTTTGCTTTTGCTAATGAAAATATTTTTAAAGGAGCAGCAGAATTCCCTTGAAAGGACGATGTAACAATTGCCATAGAAAAGGTTTTCAGGTTGCTTAAAATAATATTAATTATGAACGAGAATTTAAACCCAGAAGGAATAATGTTATCGTTTAAATAATAAATTGTTTAACAACCTTTTACTTTTTAAATCGTTGTTTGACTAAAAGATTAAATATTTTATCTTTTTTATCGTTCTTTGGACTATATTTATTTAAAAATAAGTATTTTAGGTCAGCAATATATTTTAAATTCATCTAGATTTAAATTTGCCAATTATATCAGAACTAAGTATTGATCCAGAACTTCATGGCGGAGTAAAATAGAGTATGAAGAGCAAAGGCATCAAGATTTTACCGAGGGGTGAAAATCTGGCCCTTGTCATGCGCATACATTGAACAGGATTCAAATAAATAGTAGGGATATACAACATTGGCATGGCAGTTTACCGCACTAATGGGGTGACCAACATAAATTTGATCACTTAAATTTTTTATATAAAGAAATGTTTTATCTTGTTTTCTTTTTGACAGATAATTTTATCTGGTAAATTTTAATTTATGCTGCACTGACTGGAACTGATTAATAAATACTAACCACAAAATTTTTCATTAGCAATAAATATACAGGGTGTCCAAAAATACCGTTCGAATAATTCTAGGGGTGATTCTACATGTTAAATTATGAAGACAAGTTTATATCAACATTCAAAGATGGCACCGGGATATATGTTTTATTTTATAGTTCTGGAATCGCTTCAGATAGCCATCTGAGTTTTGTGATATAAGTAAATTGCTTTTAATAAAAGGTACTTTTCAGTGTTTTCTAAATTATTATTTTATTCAGGGACGTACCGACAGGGGAGGCCTCGATTTAATTGGTTCAGATTTTTATTAAACGTCATATTTTTGCAGTTTTCTTTAGAAATTCTAATATTCGGTATAAATGACATAAAAAAGGTTTTTCTGTAGGAAACCTGTCAGGCTAGCCGTTTTTTTGATTTTTGGTTTTGTTTTGTGATTAAGGGGGGAGATACCTGTAAACCCTTAAATTTTGCTTGATTTTTATGATTTTTTTTTAATGAGAGTCATTATATAATTTTGCAAATTGGCATTTGGATTATTCAAACATTAAAATAATATATTTGTGATTTCGATCTTATATGACAAAAAAGACGCAAAATTTAAAATAATATATAAGTAAATAAATTCAAATAAACACCTGTCGGGAGAGTCACCTCGTCATTTTAAGGAATATGTTTTAATAGAGCATGCGCAGTTGTAATTTCATATTAAAATAAAATTAGACCTTAAAAGTTGTCTTAGAGTTTTTTCTTATTTTTATTTTATGTAATGTGTTTGTATAGGCGCCTTATGGAAAAACATGTATAATTAACTTGTATTTCTCTTTTATGTTAGTTTTATTTTATGATATTTCTCTATATAAATCAATCTTAAAACTCTTCGAGATAAGGTTTTTTTTTAAATTGGTCATTTTTCTTCAAAAGGATTTTTATTATTTAATTTTTAATGGTATATTTATGTAAATATTTATGTTTTTTTTTTTCCTTTATGTACGAGGATGGTTTGAAAAGTCCGTGCAAAGTTCGAGAGATGGCACTACCGCCGCGTATCGAGGTCATGTTTAGTTAGTAGCATCTGTTGAATGAACGCACACCAAGTGTCAGCCATATTGGTCTATTTCTTTGTGTTTGGCATTAGTGTGAATCAAGGAAGTCGAGTGATTTTCAAGAAATGAACGAAAAAGAACTTCGTGTGGTTATTAAACATTACTTTATGAAAGGTAAAACGCCTCAGGAGACTAAAGAGAAGATTGATAAACATTATTGTGACTCTCCACCTTTGATTAGAACAGTTTACAAGTGGTTTCAAAATTTTCAGACCGGCCATATGAGCACAAGTGACGCTGAACGTTCTGGACGGCCTGTGGAGGTCACGACTCCAGAAATCATTGATCAAATCCATGATATGGTGATGGATGACAGAAGAGTTAAGGTACGTGAGATTGCTAGTGCCGTTGGCCTTCTCGACTGAACGGGTACATAATATTTTACATGAACATTTGGACATGAGAAAGCTATCCGCAAGATGGGTGCCGCGATTGCTCACGCTTGACCAAAAACGGAATCGTGTGAAGTGTTGCAAGGATGGTTTGCAGCTGCTCCAGAAGAATCCGAAGGACTTCATGCGTCGTTTCGTCACTGTGGATGAAACATGAATTCATTACTATATTCCTGAAACCAAACAACAATCTAAGCAATGGGTTACCAAGGGGGAATCTGCACCAAAAAAGGCAAAGACCGTTCCTTCGGCCGGAAAGGTTATGGCGACTGTCTTTTTGGATTCGCAGGGGATAATCCTCATCGACTATCTGGAAAAGGTAAAACTATTACAGGTGCATATTATTCATCATTATTGGACCGTTTGAAAATCGAGCTGCAAGAAAAACGCCCACGATTGGCCCACAAGAAAGTCCTTTTCCATCACGACAACGCACCAGCACACACCTCAGCAGTTGTGGTCGCAAAATTAATGGAAATAGGATTCCAACTCGTTTCACATCCCCCCTATTCTCCAGACTTGGCTTCCTCGGACTACTATTTGTTCCCCAATTTGAAGAAATGGCTGGCGGGACAAAGATTCTATTTAAACGAGGAAGTGATTGCAGACTTGGACAAATCCTATTATTTGGAAGGGATCAACAAACTGGAACATCGTTGGACAAAATGTATAAGCCTAAAAGAAGACTATGTAAAAAAATAAAAAAGGTTTACCCCAAACAAGGAAGTAGTTTTTATTTTTGCACGGACTTTTCAAACCTATCTTGTATAAACCTGCGAAAAAAGTAACTTATTTAAATTTAGCAAACCTCTAACCTTTGCAAGCATAAAGTGTAAATAACATAATTATATTCTTTGACTTCGATTATTTAAATGATCTTTAATTACATTTTTTTTTACAAATGTTAGTAAATAAACGCGCCTTCGTCATTTATATTAAAAAAACACAACTTAGTTGATCTTACAATAAAATTAGTATCTTAGCCTATACAAAATAAAAACTCTAAAGCATAATATTGGTTGTTCCCTCTAGGATAAAGGCGGTCAATTTCGAAGTACTCTAGCTGTAGGCTAGAGGGCGACAACTGTATTGCATCGCAGAAGAAAATTATTTACAGAGGTTTATTCATTGCTTACGGAGGCTATTGCACATAAAGTTTTAAATGTATAAATTTAAAACTTGATAGTAATGGTCAATGGTAGTATGGGAAGAAAATAAATAAATGTAATTTCCCGAAGAGAGCTTAAGTCTTGAAATTGGCAATTAAACAGAAAGTGTGAGTCTTGTTGGTAAATTTTAGAATGCGTTTAATTTAATTCTAAAGTTATTTACCAATAATAATGTTGCCAAGTAATTTTTACTAAAAACGGGATACCCTATCTACTAGGTCTTTGCCTTTGGCAATATAGTAAAAATACTTATGCTTACTATTAACCTTAGAATTTCAACATTTAATTGGTAGCTTAATTTATCAATATACAGGAATACAGGATATATCTACATTAGCTTTTCAAATAATATTTATTTTAAGTTGCAATTAAATAACTTATTGTTTTATTGTAATTAATAAACCAACAATATTACTCTTGCGTTCAGTATAATGTAGGTATTACACTTTGGTATGGTGTTAATTTAATTTACTATATTTTGACAGTTTTTTTAACTAAATTAAAAAATAAAGTCGTAACCCTCAAATTTCTTGAAAAAAATGCCATTGAAATGTTTGTTACATCAGCTTACGAGTCGTTATTTACCAATTTTGAAAGTTAAAATGTGGCAACAATATTCAACATGATTGTGTAAAAAAAATGGTATATATTTTCATACAAGCAATTTATATGGTAGTCTTGCGATTTATCCAAAAAGTGACGTAAAATTGAACATGCCAACCCATTTTAGACAAATGGTTAAATAAAAAGTAATGTACCGTTTGTGTAATAATAAGAAATTTACATTTTTTTAAAAAGTTGGAAACCTTGATATGGTCCAGTGCCATCAGCGTCATTACCGCGTAAGGATAGTCGTGTCGTAAGGGTGTAAAGTAAGGTTTGGTTTGGCTCTAGCTGACCCTGACAAGGTAAACCAAGTTGGTAATTGTCGAGCAGCAAAACCAAAGAGAAAAAAAATAGATCTATTAAAATTTCAAAACCGGTGTCACTGCGCCGTTATACCTGATGAACCAAATTGTACACTGTAATTTATTTTTCGACTTTACCGTGCGGACAAATCGTTGGTTAAATTGGTTAGTTAGTCGAAAATCACGAAATTTTAGTGTGTTTGTTTGAAATTATAGGCAAGCACATGTAGAAAGCGGACAATAATAACCAAAACTATCCTGTCGAAGAGGAACATATATGTGAAATGCAAAAAGAGGACAATCGATATATTTAATGTTTTTATTGATCAGTATACTTAAATATAATACTTTGTGATCTCGTGTGAAATTAATACAAAAATGTATTTCTAGCAATCTTTAGGGTCGCTGCTGTTAAATTAAAAAATCAAAAAATGTTTAGTAAATAACAAAACAAACATTTTTTTAAATTTTTGACGTAAGATTTACAAATACCAAAGATAGAAATTTCTTGTACTCTTAGGTGCTACCTGTCTAATGTAATACCATTAAAAATTCTCATTTTTTTAAATATTTTTTCCTGGAGTGATAAATTTTCGCGATTTTCTAAGCATCGAAAAAAATGGATTTGTCGGGTTTTGCATCTAGGAGCCTTATATGTTATAATGTCAAATAAACTTCCCCAAGGTCATTAATAAAATTCATGCTTACTGTCATATACACAAGAAAATGTTATTTGTAAATACGGTGTGTATTAACACATATATAAGTAAAATGCATCAGCAAGAATATATTGGAAATACTGTTTGAGTTTATTTTCTATGAAACTTAATTGTCAATCAATTTCAATCAAAACAAATAACTATAAGTTTGTTGGTGTGTTTTACTGATTTTTTTAATCTTAAGAATAATACATATTAGGGTAAAATAAAAAAAATATTTTTTTGTAAATTAAGTAAAAAAAAAACTATTTTTGTCTGAAAAGTACTTTGCAAAAAAATGCTCTGACACACAGTGATAAGAAAAGATGCCAGAGTTAGAAAACACTTTAATAACGGCCGAGTGATGATCGCGTTGTTAAATTTAGTAATGGACTTAGCAGTTTAGAATGTTTAACAAAACGTCATTGTCATTGTTATTCAATGATTTTAGTAGGCAACCTGTTCAAATCTGACATTTTGTTTAACATTCTAAACCGTTGTTAACTTTTAACAATTTGCTAAGTTGACAACGGTTTAGAATGTTTAACAAAACGTCACTGACACACTGACAATGACGTTTTGTTAAACATTCTAAACTGCTAAGTCCATTGCTAAATTTAACAACGCGATCATCACTCGGCCGTTGGATGGATAACCTTTTAGGTGCTAAGATTTTTGTTCAGTTCGCCTTCGCCAAGTCACTTATTTTTTAGGACAAACCAAAAACAAATTAATTTTAAATTAGAAACCCCACCAAAGAAAAACTGGCAATATTTTAAAATAGCTGACTTTTCGTCGATTCATCAACAAACATATGATAAAAAAAATTTAATTTGTACAGTATTTATAGTGGAGAGCTGTTACATATGTAAAAAAAAATATTTTTTTGTTACTAATACGAAATAGAAAAAAAAGTTGTCATAAAAGTTTTCATTCCCTCTACCAACCCATTAACAGAGACGGGAAGTATCCTTTTTTATTAAAAATTAATTATTCAAGATATGGAAATACTTTCTACAAATTATTGATATTTATCAGCTTTATTTTTAAAAAGAGACAGTGCTTAAAATTAAAAAAAAGATGTTATGCAAAATTTTATTATTTAACCCTAACTTTAAGTGAGCCTAGAGGGCAAACGATAATCAGTTATTTTAAAAAGCAATTTACGAGGTTATTAATTAACATTTTTTTACTGTAAAAACTTAAAATAAAATAGGTCATATTTTCAAAAATTCCCCTATTTTACCTTACCTATAAGGAAGGGTAGAGGGCAAAAAATATTAAAATATTTTTAAAATAAAAGCCAGCCAAAAGATTGATATTTTCGCTCCACCCTATTGTCAAGTTTTAGAAAAAGCAAAATATACTCACTCTTACTTAAAAATTATACCTGCAAAAGCAGAACAGAACCACAATCTTAAATTCCACGTTATACTGAGCGGATATACCGATTATAAGTAAGAAATTTTTTAAGGTAGAGATCGAACGCTGTTAGAACAACACCGATACGTCACGGTTTTATATGAGTTTGCCATATGAGACCGTGACGTATCGGTGTTGTTCTTACAGCGTTCGATCTCTATCTATTATTTATGCAGTGATTGCAAGGTACAAAACAATTTCTTAGGGGAAGATAGGTTGGGTAAAACACCAAAATTCAGAAACATTTACTTTATTTCAAAGTAAATGTAATGCAGGGTGTAAAATCAAACATTTTATTTTTGATATACGAATCTTATTCTGCAGTACAATTTTTTTACATGTACTTACGTTCTTAAGTAAATACCTTCTGGCTAAAAACATAAGTTGGTAAAAACAGTATACCTCAAGACCAGACCTAAGAACTTATTCCAGGTTTAAGGGTTAGATCTGGTGATTTCTGGTTATCACTGGTTTTATTTTAACTTTTACCGGTACATAAAGATTTCCTATTTGCTTATCCATAGTAGATAAGCAACTAAAAACCTCACTGCTGATTTTGGCACATGTTTTTAGACAGAAAAACTAACACACATACCACCAAATAAAACAACGAAAAATAACAACCACCTTTTAAACTTAATAAACGTATACTGATCCTGGCATTGGCAAAAGGGCAAACAGTAGCAGCAGTTCAAGTCATAAAAGGGATCATTGTCAAGTCGGGATAATTTATGGCCATCCTACTGCGACCTTTCCCTTTGTGCGACGGGCCAACAAGCATTGTGGCGGGAACACGTCGTGCGAACACGCGGGAGTGCATACAGAAAAAGCCTTAAGGGTCTGCCTACATTTAGTTTATAAAAATTTATTAATTCCAATTATATATACAAGGTGCCCCAAAAATAATGGAACACAAAGCAACAGCAGATTCCTTAGGTCAAAATAATGCCATTTACCTAAAATTGCCTTATTCCAAAGTTAATATTAACTAAGATACAGGATGTCAAACTTTTATTTGTGTTTTTGTTTTTTCGTAATAATTTCTTAACTAAATGATATAGCGGTACCAAATTGGGGATTCTTTAAGGCAAAAAATTTAAATTTATCTACGGTGTTGATGTTGCTAGTAGAGGGCGCCAGCTATGGCCTACCCCACTTGTTTAAGATAACATAACTTTTGTATAGTATATAAGTTTAGTATATTGACCTGTTTATTAATAACTAAGTTATTACAATTCACCCTGCATCAAAAATGTATAGCTTATTATTTAAAAATAAAGAAAAGTGTGGTAGTCATTTACAACGTCGGATTCGTTTGTAAATACTGCATTAAGTATTGTTATAAAATTAATTTGTTTATTTTCTTGTTTTTGAGCTAGTGCAAACATACGAAAATAATGAAGATTAAAGCACTCTACCAAAAAAGTTTAAAAAGGTAAAATTAAGTTTGTATGTTTTGAAACCTAGATGAAAACATTAAAGTTTAATTTAAAAATCAAATTTAAACAAAGTAAGTTAAAAATGACGTTTTCGGACGTTAAACGATCAGCGAAATCTAAAAAACAAATTATATAAGCTGTCCCATATAAAAACCAAAGTTTCTAGTCATTTTCGTTAAAACTGGAAATCAGAAAAGCTTGTCATATATTCACAAAATGATGTTTTGCAAGAATAACAAACCAAGTTTCGTTAATATTGATAAAAAAATTAAAAATGGCAGAGATAAAATAATCTCGTAGGCACACAGTATATCACTTAAATTGGGATTTTCAGAGCACCATTATCTACAAATAATGCCATGTGAGACACATTTTTGAAACAAAATGTTAATTTTAAATAATCACAAGGTGTGATATTAAAGAGATAGATTGCATGTTATACCCTTTTTTTAGGATTCATAGAAAATATACTTAAAGGAATTTATTTGGATATATTAATTTTAAACTTGCTTAGTATATTAAGGGTTATATTTCAAATTATAAGAATTCTAATCTTTACAATAAATATTTTTTACCCTTAATCCACCACCCCAATTAACATCCCACTAATTTCTACCATGAGTCCTCATAATTTAATTTTTTAAATAAAAATATTAAAACCAATAATGACACAATAAAAAATGCTAAAATGTGCAACATCCCCATGAGTCCGCAGGTCTCACACTTGATCGACACTCACCTTTGCAAAAAACGTCAGCACGCACGATAAAAAGTAGGTTAAAACTTAATTTTCGTCGTTTAAAAGTAGTGGTGAGTTTGGTGGACTCTGCTTGTTTAATTAAAAGTTGATATCTAATCTTTTAGGAAAGACTTACATAACTCTAGGCGAAAGGTAGGCCTACTTCCAGCCATATTATGTTCCGGCCTAACGAACACACTGTATATATTATACGGAACATTTTAGTGTTTTTCCCCTATCATAATTTTGTTATCGTTTCACATAAAGATATGCGATTTGGTATGTATATTCACATAAGTTTTTCAATTAACTGTAAAAAAATGAGAAATTAATTCAAATAGTTTCTGGGATATTTGATTTTGAAAATTGGGGCAGTAGGGGCGGTAATATCGTATGTTTAGGGGACATTTTAGAAGTTAAAAATCTAATCGTACCTGAGTTTCTGGTCTTAGAATTTAAAATGCAAAAAGGATATTTTTCAGTCACTGAGCTTGGAAAAAAAAAGAGATCCCACCAAAAACACATATATAAAAATAAGAGCCAAGATTATATCCAAAAATCTTGACCTCTTAAAGTACTGGGATGTAAAATAAGACCAATTTCTGTCCACAATTTTCTTCTTCTAAATAAATTACATGCGCAACACACCCTTCTTATTTCTAAAATACGTAACTAAGTACATACCCCCTATCATAATTTTGTTATCGTCTCACATAAAGGTATGCGATTTGGTATGTATATTCACATAAGTTTTTCAATTAACTGTAAAAAAATGAGAAATTAATGTCAAATAGTTTCTGGGATATTTGATTTTGAAAATTGGGGCTGTAGGGGCGGTAATATCGTATGTTTAGGGGACATTTTAGAAGTTAATAATCTAATTGTACCTGAGTTTCTGGTCTTAGAATTTAAAATGCAGAAAGGATTTTTTCCAGTCACTTAGCTTGGAAAAAAAGAAGATATCCCACCAAAAACACATATATAAAAATAAGAGCCAAGATTATATCCAAAAATCTTGACGTCTTAAAGTACTGGGCTGTAAAAGGAGACCAATTTCTGTCCACAATTTTCTTCTAAATAAATTCCATGCGCAACTAAAATACATAACTAAGTACATACCCATTGGATGTGTTGAATTAAAAGTTCAACACACATAATGGATTAGTACTTAGTGCGTACTTGCTAGTGGTATTTATAATTAATAAAAAAAAAATAAATTTAAAGTAACTTCCAGTGACGCCCCTGGTAATGACTGATGATAAGTTTTAACTTCTGCAAATCGGAGGTTTTTTTTAAATTTTGTAAGTAGAATTACCTTTGACATTTTAGTTATTCCTTTTTTCAAAAATATTACACAAATTACAATAGGTAAATTATTACCAATATTGAGTAAGTAAAGTTATTCTTTATTTTGTTAAGTATAATAATTTCAAAAATAGGTAACTTAGGGGGCGCTCGAGTTAAATTTGGAGCCTGCTCTGATAGCTTGATTGGTCTTCTACTTTCATTCTTCGCACTTAAAAAAACAACTAACCACAACTAACCACAACATTTAAAAAGCTTGCTTTAAGTACTTCAAAAATCAACCAAGATTAGATTAGATTAGATTAGATTATTTGAGCGGAGATGGCAAAAATAACCTCCACCACTGCAACCCTGCCAGATTTAATGTGGTTTCTCCTATCGTTCTTTAAAGTACCTTGTCCAGGCCCGTCTTCTTAACTAGACTCCAGAGTCTTGACACTAGCCACTCCATATATCTTGCCGGTTTTGGCTTTTCCTCACCAAGCCTAGTAAACCTAAGCCTACATAGTACTTCACAGTGGCACCACACATGTACGGCTGTTTCTTCAGCCTCCTGGCAGAACCTACACAGGCTATTCTCCACCAGGCCTATTCTTTCCAGGTGCTTGTTAAGTTTGCAATGTCCTGTTAGTTGACCTACCGTTATCCTTACGACTTTACAACTGTGGCTCAGTAGGTCCGAGGTAAACTTGGCCGAGCAGGTCTTAATGAACTGCTTTGCCTGTCGTTGTCCTGGTATTTGTAACCACCAGCTTTGAAACTCTCTATCTACCAAGCTCTTGATAAATGCTTTAGGGAGGCCTACCGAGATTACACAGAATGGCTCAGGGCCTATCATTTCCATGGCTGATCCTGGGTGGCCCTCGTGGCCTGGTACCCAGGCTACCATAAGTTTGTTTGCCAAGCCGACTTTATCCAGGGCCTGTATACAGTCCCCACTAGTTTGAATTAACTTTTGAATAATGGCCTTCAGGGCCGCTTGGCTGTCGAGTAAATGACGATGTTTTTTTCCTTTACTCCCTTTTTCTTTAATCAGTACGGCACAATGCATTATTGCTGCGATTTCCGCTTGGAAAACCGTGCCGTGCTAACCAAGACTTAAGGTTATCTTTTCTCTAGGCTTGTCTCCATAGATGCCAGCTCCTACTCCCTTGTTGGTCTTGGAGCCATCTGTATACCAGATATGATCGGCTTTGATTGGAGGGCCTTCTTTCTGGTATGACAATCCGAAAGTGTCTGTTGAAGATGAAACGAGGGTTTGACCTGTCTGAGGGCATCTCAAACAATGAGCTGACCTCTTGGTCCCCCTCTATTTTCCATCTTGCGATCTTTTAATGTCCAATAATTGGACTTTGACCTCGTTTGAGTCTATAGAGTACCGCCTTTACTTCTCCCCCTGTATGTAAATGTGGAGTGGCGGCAGGTTTAGCAGCACTTCCAGGGCTGCGGTTGGGGTTGTTCTCATAGCTCCCGTGATGCATACGCATGCTAGCCTTTGCACACCTGTTGTCTGGTTGCTACGGTCTGCGTTACCCTTGCCCCTGCAGGCAACCTAAAAAACGATAATTTCATGGATTTTTGTTATATATCCATATTATTTTTAAAAGTTCGAAATTCTGGAATAACCTAAAAACAAAAGATGTTCTCTAGTTTAATATCAAGTAACGAAGCTGTTAACGTTATTTTCGTATTTCCAAAAGCGGTGATAAATTGCTCTTAAAAAATTTACGAAAAACCCAAACTCAAAGAATCAAAACAAAAATTATTCATTGAGGAGAAAACAGCAATCAGGTATGACGTCACGAAGTAAAACCTAATACTTAAAGCCTTATTTCTATCATTAATGTGCAATCCTTGTAATTTCTTTTCGACTACAAATTTAGGCAAAAGCTTTATATTTGGTTTAAGGGTCCTAGTTCTGCAACCCCTGCACCAATCATCAATCATGAGAAAACAATCGCACAGCAGACAGATGCCACACGCCTGACAGCTAAGTGCAACACCATTAAGAGTTCCAATACTTGAAACAAATGTATTAAGTATGATTATAGTGACGAATAATTTTTACTTAGAAGAGAGTATCTCTTACTAGGAGATTACTTTGCGAAAAATAAGAAAAAATATATATAGCTCGAAAACCGTCCTATTTTAAAGATAAAGGAGTGAAAGAAAAAAATCTGAAATTAAAATTTTTCCTTTACTTTTAATTGACTTTATCGTTTGGGCATGTTAAAAATATGATTACATGATTTATGATTATTTTTTGAAGATCATTCTGAACGAGTAACTGTTATTATACATTATTAATATCATTATTTAAAATCGGTAATAAAAATATTTAAACGATGAGCTATACCCATAGTACCATAGAAGATCGAGAAATGTTAAGCGTCCTCCCAGGTGTATAACACCCAGATAGAGAAGGCAGTACATTTATTTTTTTTTCAATTCAAATCTTTAAAAAAAACTATTGCTCTTAAGTTTGCACTGCTTAGGGAGTTACTAATTTTAATGTATTAAACAATTTTCAGCAGACCCTACGTATATGTACTGGGTGTCCAAATAACAAAGGACGCCGGCTGTATCTCGGCAACTATGTATCGCACAGCGTTGGGGCAAAATATTTTTAGTAAAAGTGGTCAAAATAAATGGCTGGAAATTATTTTTAAGTTTTAAAGCTACTGCAAGCTGGCGCAATCGCAACGGTAAATTAAAAAAACTTATTTTTTGTCCAAAATTAGCTAGTATTAGGATACAACTTTGATAAGATGAGCGCAAACTCTAACCATTTCTGCATTAGTTTGGTAAAAGACTTGTTGTCGTATCTCAAATAATAAGGGTGGGGGAAGATAATAAATAATGCAATTTTTAAATAGCTTTATCTCCCACATCTTTCATCGAAAGTAGTTTAAGTGGGTATTCGTTTAAAAGAAAATTTAAAACTTTTTTAAATGTCATTCTTTTTGACATTCGCTAGTTTTGTAGTTCACCAACTAGAGGGCGTTGTTTAAGGAAAACTCGGTTATTCGAGATTTTCTTGAAAAAGTTATCTACAACGAGATAATTTTTTAATGTAGGTTTAGAAGAGGAAAAAAATTACTACATTTTGACAAACAACGCGTTTTGATATCTGCAATCGTTTTCGAGTTATTTCAAATTAACCTGTTTTCCAACTGATTAATAATAACAATTATTTAAAACAGTCTTTGTACTTTGTGACAGAATAAAAGAATAATTACTGTAGAGTAAAAAATATACTGAAAGCTATTTTTAACTTTGTATTGTATCCACCAGAGAACAGAATGAAAAATCGAAAACATAAAAATGCGGTTATTGGGGCATTTATATGAGTCACGTAGGCCTGGAAATAAAATCAAGAATCAAAGATTGCAACGAAAAGACCTATTTAATTTGGAATTGTCATTTTTTTATGCAGATTGCATTCTAATAAAGTAACACCTATTTAAAAAATGGGTTGGAAATGTTATTTGTCAACTTAAATAAGTCACGCCATTTTCCAAGCTTTTGTTCTTGTTTTTATTTTCAAGCCTACTTGACTAATATTTTATTTAGGGTTAATAAATGCCCCAATAACCGCCTTTTCATGTTTTCGATTGTTTATTCTGTTCTCTAGTGGATACAATACAAACTTTAAAATAGTTTTCTGTATTTGTTCTTTTACTTTACTTAATTATTCCTTTACTTTTTTACAAAGAATTGAATAATTGTTAGTTTTATTATTTGAAAAACCGAATATTTTAAAATTACTCGAAAGCAACTGCAGATATCAAAACGCGGTTTTTGCCAAAGTGTAAGTATTTTTTCCTCTTCTAAACCTAGAATAAAAAACCGTCTCGTGGTATTTAACTTTCTCGAAAAAATTTGAAAAAAACCGAGTTTTCCTTAAACAAAGCCCTCTAGTTGGTGGACTACAAACTAGCCGACATCGAAAAAAATGACATTTAAAAGAGGTCTAAATTTTCTTTCATACGAGTACCTATTTCAACCACTTTCGATAAAATATGAGAGAGATAGAGCTATTTGAAATTTGCGTTACTCGTATATTTATCATCTTCCTTCACCCTTATTATAGGAAATACGATAAAAAGACCTTTACCAAACTGATGCAGAATTAGTTAGAATTTTTGCTGATGCTATTAAAATTGTATCTAAAGCGTAGTTCATATACTTGCGAAATGCGATTTACAAATTACAAATTCGCAAAATTTTTCCGCCGGTTTTTTTGGTATTTCATAGCGCTGCGAATTTTCTAGAGATTTGGTGCTGGAACTGTTGGCAAGATGCAAGATGGAAGATTTGACAAGAGTATTAAGTAGATTGACGCTCTATATTGACGTTTTAATTAAAACCTTCTTTAAAACTTATTTGTTATTTATAATTAATTTTCTTAAAAATATTGTATCTTATGCTAGGCTTTTCCGTGTGTATTGTTTTAATAAACATTTATAATGCTTTGGTCGTCAGTGGATAATAAGGATCAAGTTGAATATTTTACTGGTGAAGGAGGAGGGCTATTGCATTTACTGACCTTCATAATTGCATCGTATAAGGTGGATTTATTAAAACAAACAACAACAAAAAATAGAATATACGTTATTCCCATAAAGTCTTTCTACAGGCAAATAAAACAAAATAAAAATAAAAATTACATTAAAGATCACAAACTTATTTTAACCTTTGAGCATATACTTATAGAGGCAGCCTTGCTACTAGGCAGCAAGCGACAGCGACAGAACAATTACAGTATAAGCTTTCTCTCTCTCGCTTACACGTGCTCATTGGTCACTGGGAAGGGTATATATCCCACTCGTCGTGCTGATCCGTCAGCCGGTCTTCCTTGACCAATTAGCACGTTTGAGCGGAAGGGTTTATTTTTTATTCATCTTT